>ML818604.1:10808-26391 GCA_009831015.1 Picea engelmannii | reverse complement strand
CCATATTTACTTCTTATCAACCATGAAAAAACAATAATGAGTCATATTTACATCAAACACTATTGGGTCCATTACCCAAACTTTTGTGCTACGGGTCTTTCTTCAAGGGTTGACATCAATGACAACCAACCTTAATCAACAATAACTTTATGAGCGTGAGGAGTTATGTGATGTTCCACATACCATTGGAAATGGAATGAAATGTACTATCCATATAGAATAGTATTATATGCAAATATATCAAAACTCATAAGATTATCCATCAAACAAACTTGGGTCCATTACCCAAACCTAGGTTCTCCAACTCCACATGGCCATAACTCTCTAACCATGAGGAGTTATGTGACGTTCCACATACCAACGGAAATGGCATGACATGTACTATCCATATAGAATAGTATTACCTTCAAATATATTAAAAATCATTCCATTATACATCTAACAAACTTTGGTCCATTAGCCAAACCTTTGTGCTACCAAAATTCGCTATCGGACTTTATCCAAGGGTTGACATGAATCACTAAGGGTTGACATCAATATAGAATATCACTCTCCAAGGATTGACATCAATGACAACCAAAAATCCATACCAACTGTCCATCAACCTAAGCCAATTGTCTGACAATATTATATCCATCTCTTCAACCTCCTGCAATGGTGTCTACGTTGTTTCTGGTTCCAGCTTGATCTTTTAACGCGTGATGGTAAATGTGTCATTGCTTTGGGGGACAAATTGTATCGTCTCTTCATAGTGCTTATGTGCTGGTGGCCTCAGTACTACATTTTTTTGTTGCATCATGGCCTGAGATTCTGCATGGTACCATAGATGTTGTACGTGCACATGGACTTCTATCAACTTCGTCATGATTTTCTCTCTCTGTGCCTCTATTGTTTTTATCGCTTCCTCGCTTCTGTCTTGGAATTTGTCCATGATTAGCTCTACATCATCCCAAGTGAGGGTGATGTCTGTGTCCTCTGTGTCATATTTATTTTTACCATGTGCATATGTTCCTTGTGCAGTCTCCTTTGCTGATTGTGAGGGTTGTGCCCCATTAGTTGTGCCTGGGCATGTTTCCTGTTGACCCTGTGTTGGCTTCTTCATTGAAAACAATGGTTGGCTTCCTGTTTGTGTTGTTTTTTGCATTCTCCTTGGATTTTTCAGGATTGCGCTCCCACTTGGCACTGTCTACGTCATTGTTGTCCAAGTATTACTAGTCAAAATCCCTATTCATGTTGATGATCATGCCTCAATTGTGTCTTTAGGCTTGGCAGGCTACGTCGTGCCTGTCCTAGTGGCGGGTTTTGTTATTGGTTGTGTTAGCACTAGAAGTCACCTATTGATTGCATCAGAGGTAAGACTGATACCCATCAATTTGTAGGTCACATTGAATAGTTTTAAAGGGTGGTCTAATGGATGCAGTCTCAAGATTATATCGCTTTAACTCAGAAAGCTAAGTTGGTGCGCATATACAAATGAGGTCTTGATATAACTTTAGTCAACAAGTTTACATAGTGGTGAGTAGGTGGAAGAGCATGAGGAGAAAATGTGAAGGCTTGCTATGGACATTCGGTCTTCCAGCATCCTTGGGAAGAAAAGCTTCAGATACAAGATCCTCCCGGATCTAAGAACTTCAGGAAACTGAAAACGTTGTAGTAGCAATGTAATCAAACCTACATTACACCACAGTCAAAACAAATTGACTGGATCATCCATGCCCGATCTTCAAAATCAGAAGGCAAAAGAAATGAAAGAGAAATTGACTTCCATTAAACAAGAAGTCTCAAGTGATAATACACAACTAGAGAACCAGAGGCCTCATCAAAAATTAACAATTAGGAGCTTAGCTCTACCATCATGCTGACAAAATATGAGAACGACTCCTAAATACTCAGAGCCAAAACTGCAAAAGCGAGTTCGAGTCATCGCATTGAAGCCATTACGTCTACATGTCTCCTGGCAGAATGTGCATGAAGTCTCTAGTCAAATGTGAACTCTTCTAGATGCAATAGTGCTTCAGAATAGGCCTGCGACTGAGTGGACCAACTGATGGTCCTTTCCTAGGTTTTCCATTTATGGTGGAAGCAATGTTCAACCACCATCACCTATTTTAATAACTTATTCCTTGGGATTAGAGAGTTCCAAGTCAACTTTGCATCTGAAGGGCATGGCGGTTTTCCCTTGGCTGTTTGCTGCTTCGTTGGACTGCTACAAGGGGACCCATTGGCGGGCATGGATGAGGATCTGGCGGGGACAATGGCATGAATGATGTGGAGGTGATATGAGAGACAACAATGTGGGAAGACATGGCAGATGGAAGGTGACCGAGAAACTGTGGGCGATGGAAAACATGCATACTGCACTAGGACAGGACAAAGGTGAAGTGGCACGGGGTGATGATGTGGGGTCAGAGGAAAGGTCGTGATAGTAGGTGGGATGGGGACCATCTACCTAGATGGAGGTGAGCGGTAGAACACCTGGAAGATTGATAGGAGGGAGTGATAAGGGGACGTGAATCAAAGGTGAGTGGAGGACAGGTGTGCCACAACGAGACGAGGAGGGAGAGCAGGCAATGTTATGGGCAGAAGGTGACCTGGAGGAGAAATGAGGGATCAGGTGGTCACATGAGGTGGAGTCGACCATCTGAAGAATGCATCATGGGATAAAAATGGAGGGAGGTGAGAGGAGGGAGAGGAATGGGATACAACATGGAGGTGAGTGGAAGACACATGGCAGAAGGTGAGAGGGTCAAGTGCGAAGGTGGGAAAGTGAGTGGAGGAAAGGTGTGTGGTGGCAAAAAAAGGAGGGGGCATGGGAGATGAAATAGGTGTCAGCAGGAGGGAAAGTGGTAAGGGAGAGCGGTAAGTGGGCTATTTCAAAGGGGGGGGGTGGTAAGAAGTTTGGGGCAGGGGGGAGGGGGGGTCTGAATTGATGAGAACGTGCCACGATAACAGGGGGCCCGATGGGGAAACCGCTTATTCGGACCCCCCCCCCTAGTTAAAGGAAGAATGTCGGGAGGAGGGGGGGGGGGTCCGATATGGACCACACACCATATATCTAGAAACACAGATCTCAACCGGCCATATCTACGCACCGATTATCACAATTGCGCCCAGGACCAAAAACTTAGGATAACGCGACTTTGTGGGTTTTTTTCCCCTTTTCTTGATTTCTTTCACCAAGGGGACAAATTCTTAGGAAAAACACCCCTTTACAAATTAATGTGATAACAGGTTGTTGCCACTGCACAGACCAATATTTGATGATCCACTCCACCTCTTCCCTAGTCACGCAATATTTCATATTCAACCATGCTCGCTTGGGATCCCTTGCAGCTTGGATCCATGTATGGTGTCGAGATGCCTTGAAATTTGAAATCCCCTAAGTTTCCTACACAACGTCCCTCAGGATGCACCATGTGTTGACAGAGTGATGCTAAATTTCCTCTTGTAGCATGGAAAACACCACGTTGTTTTCCTGTTGTGCTTTGGTGTCCTTGGCCTACCAGAAGGACTCGTACCTGGATGCATAGAACTTCCCCATCCTGGTGATGAAGGCGGTGTACTTGGGATCCTACCACCCTACGATAGTGACCAATATTATCAACCAAGAGTAATGGAACTCACTTCCATTATCCTACGCGTCGCGACAGTCTAGTAGGAACTAGTTCATCAAATATTGTGCCCATCTAAACATCATTCCTTTCACGCACTATGCTGCCACTACGATTACACCTATAGGGGCTTCCTCTCGGGGACACTTCCTTAGCATATTGCACGTGAGTAGTTTTCTAGGAGAACCTTTCTGCATTATCTTTGATTTATTTTATGACGAGGCCTCTACTGCCCTGCATCGTGTCGAATTGTACCTTCACCTGCTCTGCCAATTCCTTCTCACGCCCCTTGTTTTCCAAAAACTCCTCTGGCTATGCACCAACTGTGGGAAATCCTGTAATCTTGGAAATAAGTGTCATGTCTATCTGTATGGGCCTATCCATCCATAGGATGCCCCCATGGACCCGAGCTACTAATTGTTTGATGCATAGGCTAACATTTTTTCCACACCCGAAGTGTGGAATATACAACAAATTCATGCGGCCAAAGTTTTATATCCCCTCAATCCAATGTGTGGGCTCTAATAATGTCCTTTCTAGGGTTCCAACCTCCCCTATGTTGATCAAATAGAATTCCTCGGCCAACTCCGGGAATTTAGCTGCGTCACACACGTCATGGTCTGGGTAGCGCAAATTGGGAACATTCTCCAAAATGTCCTCAACAGTGGGGATTGCGTCTGGAATGAAAGGTAAGGAAATATTTAGGCTCTCAAGGGTCTTTCTCTTCTACCCCACTGTGGATGTGCCCGCCTCGACAAATTCTGCACCGTCCTTGTCCCTAAGTGAGTCTGGTCGGTTTGTTATTTCCTCGACATGGACTTCTTCTCGTGACTGGGATGATCTTGGTTCCTCTATGTCAGCGGATCTTGTTAGATCCTCTAGGTTAGGGTTTGAAACCCCATTCTCGACTCCCGAGCCCCACTCTATCTCTCCTTGCTGCGCTATGGGGAGATCTTCCTCCACCTGCGTCGGGATACTAGACTCTAGCTCTGAAGTGGTCACGTCCTTGAGCTCTATTATGGGCTCAGGTTGTATCCTTTCCTTGCATCTCTAACCTTGACGGGTGACCCTGATAAACTAGCCTAACAACCCCAGCTTCAGTGGAGCCATCCTGCATGACTTTCGTAAGCTTGGCTGACTATAGTGATGATTTTGAAATTAGAGCATGGATTCTTCTATTCGCTCTGAGCTCAAAATTCACTAGGTGTTGAATAATTGTGTCTCTTCCGCCCTTTATAGAAATTTTCTTGGTCATTTTTCACTTTTTGCGTACATTCATGCCAACTATTCTTTTTACTACACGCAGTATTCTGATATCTAGCACAGTAACTCCTACACAATTTTTTTTCTATGTTTTTGTATTTTCTGTGGTTTGTATTTTTGTATTTGTTTTTCTTTGTTTTTCTCTTTTTATTTGGTTTTGTCATTTTTTTGTCTAGTATCTACTATAGTACATTATATACATACTTGCCTTATTGCATTGTCCTTGTTTATACTTTGTGAGGTCAATTATCCCTGTACATCTTCAGTCAAATCCCATTGATCATTCCCTTTAGTTCAATTCCTACTATATCCTTTAGTCGCATAGATCCTCCATCTGTGACATGTTGAACTTCATATGGCCCTAGCCAATGCATTCTAAATTTGCCCAGATGTTGAAATAATTTGTTATCATATAGAAGGACTAAGTCTCCTTCCTTGAAACTTTTCTTCTTGATATTTCTGTTGTGCCAAGCTTTGTCTTTGGATTTTTGTACTTCCTAGTGAAACCTGTCAGGATCTCTTCCTCTTCCATCTCCATGAGTTGTCTTAGCCTTTCTTCTACTGCACCCCGTTCTGTCATGTTAGTAATGGATGCAATGCATAGAATCGGTACAATAAATTCCAATGGTACTACTGCTTCCAGTCCATACACCATCTTGAATGGTGTCTGTCCTGCCAAATTTTTACATGTATTTATGTATGCCCCTAATACTGCTGGAATTTTCAAATCCCAATCATCCCTATTAACATTGAAGATATTTGTCATGGAATTCTCCAACATCTTGTTCAAGGCTTCTACTATTCCATTTGCTTGAGGGTGGTATCTTGTACTCTTCTGATGATAGAATTCAAACTCCTCAGATATAGCCTTGATAGTGTTGTTGATGAAGTGAGTACCTTGGTCACTCATCAAAATCCTTGGACATACAAATCTAGTGATCACTTGTAGAAACAAAAAGTGTGATGTTGTTTATGTGCTACAATCTTTGATTGGTGTTGGTTCTGCCCATATTGTTAAGTATTATGTCGCACTAATGATATACCTTTCTCCTGACCTCCTTGATGGTGGGTTAATTGGTCCCACAAAGTCTATTTCCCATTTGTCGAATACTTGCAAGGTTACTTGTGGTCTTAGGGGCATCTCATCCCTTGTATTAGGTTTACCAACCCTCTAACATACATCACATCTCTGGAAATAGTCCTTTGCATCTCTGTGATTTGTTGGCCACCATAATCCTGCGTGAAATACCATATGCGTGGTAGCTTTTTCTTCATAATTTCCTCTAGCTATTCCTTCATGGGATTCTGCTAAAATTCTAGGCCTTTCATGCTCTAATACACATCTTCTCAAAATACTGTATGCACTCATTTCGTATAAGTGTCCTGCAATCAATTGATAGTATGCAGCTCTGACAACCAAATTTTTCTTCTGTGCAGTGTTAAACTCTTGCAGTGCAACCCATGTACTCAAGTATTCAACAATATCAACAAAGTATTCATCAACTATTTGGACTGAAAATAATTGCACATCAGGGAAGTTGTCCTCCAAGTTGGTAGGTTCTTCTCCATTGGTTTCTCTTGACCAGTGATTTGGTCCTGCATTTAGTTTCCCTGGTTTGACTGTCACTTCGAAATCAAATTCCTAAAATAACAGTAGCCATCTACAGATCCTCCCCCCCAACACTGGCTTGTTGACTAGGTATTTGGGGGCTAAATGGTCTGTAAACATCTTGAAGTGTTTTCCCAGTAAGTAATGTCTAAACTTCTGAAGTGCATAGACCATATCTAGGCCTTCTATTTCTACAATATTGTAGTTCTTCTCTGATTCTGATATTTTTCTGCTAGCAAATGCTATAGGATGGTCCAATTCTCCTGCTCTTGGCTGTGCTAGAATAGCTCCAAGTGTTATGGATGATGCATCTACATGCACATGAAATGTATTTTCCCAATCTGGGAATACTAGAATAGGTGCTATGACCATTATTTCTTTTAGAGTGTCCAAACCTCGCTGACAGTTCTCATTCCACTGAAATCTGATATCTTTCTTGAGCAGTTTCTCCATCGGCGTAGTGATTTGCGCATACCCTTTTATGAAATTCTTGTAGTAGCATGTATGTCCCAATGTTTCTTTCAACTAACATAGTAATTTTGGTGGTGGTAAGCTAACAATGACTGCAATCTTTGCAGGATCCACTATTAGACCCTGTTTGCATACTATATGACCCAATAAACTTCCAAAAGGTGTCCCAAATATGCATTTCTTAATGTTCAGGGATATATGGCATTTCCTGCATCTTTCCAACATTAGCCTTAACACCTCTACATGGTCTTTCAACAGACTGTATACCGTCCAATCATCCAGGCAGACTTCTAAAAACTGATGGATGAATTCTTTGAATGCAACTATGACTGCTCTTGAAAATATTGTTGGTGCATTCTTTAGTCCAAAAGGCCTAACTATGTATTTATAGGATCCCCATTTGGTGGAAAAGGTAGTATTATACCTGTCTTCTGGAGCTATTTTGATTTGGTTGTAGCCTAAGAATCCATCTGTGAATGAATATGATTCCTGACCTCCCACATTCTCTAGGACTTCATCAGTAAAATGGGTAATAAAAGGGTCATGTAGGAAAGCATCATTCAACTTCCTCAAATAGACACATATCCTTATGCCTTCTTGCTTTTTCTCCTGAACTAGCATAGGGCTTGTCCATTCTAATTCTTCTACTGGTTCTATGATTTCAACTTCTAACATTCTGTCAATTTCTACTTTTACTTTATGCTTATATATTGGATTCAGTCTATATGGTCGATGTCTGGTAGATGTAGCCTCAGGTTTTAGAGGTATCTTCATCTCTCCTATCTCTCCTACTATGCCTTTCATTTCTGTGAATGTTGTTGGGAATAGGTCACTGTACTCGTGCAATAACTCTGTTATTCTTTCTATTGTTTGCTCATCCCAGTATTCTCCAATGCTAGCCATTTTTGGATTTTCGATTGTTTCAATGTTGACTTTCTTCACCTTGATCGACATAGAAAACACTTCTGATTCTAGAGATGGACCTTCCACCTCTCTTTCTCCTTCAATTTATGTAATCTGAATGTTGTGTGTGTCATCTTCATCTGGTGCTTCTTCCTACACATGGTAGCATGACAATAGTTCCTTAATTGTCTGTCTGTTCTGTTGTTGGTACTCTGTCATAAGTTCAACCTTTGACTCCTTAATAAATATCACCCCTCTTTTTGTTTGAGTGTTGAATCAATGTTGGGGTTCTCATGTTCAAATGAGAAAGTGAATATAAAATTATGCTATAATGTTTTCCATTCTGCAATTCCTCTGCGCAGTTCCTGGTCTACATACTAGTTTGCTGGAATTCCTTCCAATGTGTAAATGAAGTGCTGAGGCCACTCCTCTGGTGGTGTCATTATCCATAGTGTTCTACACTTCTCCAAGTGTTCTTCTGGTGTCCCCTGTCCATCATATCTCTGCATCTCATTTCCTCCGTGTTCTACGGTGAATCTAATGCACAATAATCACTTACATTGGTACCAATCCTTAACTTTCTCTTTGTGCGCACCCCACCATCTTGCAGGTGTTTCCTTGAGTTCTATGTCTAGGGCCAAGAGCCTCTTATTTTCTAACACTTCATCTTCGTATCTTGTTATTAATTCTTCTAATTCACTCACCCCATGAAAACTAGGAGGTTCTCTTATCTTTGCACCCACCCATCTTATTGTGTGGTCTATTATTGCACACCTTCTTATAGATACCTCATGTAGGCGTTGTTGCCAATTCTCCAGTCATGTATCTGAATCAGAATCACATGAGGTGATTCTTCTCCAGCTAAGTACCCCATATGAAGTTGTATTAATGTAATCCTTCGTGCACGTGGTGGTTCTGTATAGCTGGTTAATTTCTTCTAAATCTAAACAGGTTAGTTCCACAAATATTTCAGCTTCAGATGGGTCCAAGAGTGCAATGACCTGGTATTCCCATGACTCAAATATCATCTTCCTTGTCTTCAAGTTGATTATGGCCTGGTTATCAAATGCCCAATCTAGTCCAAGCAATGTTGGATAAGGTGTTGTGTCATCCACTATTTCTATCACTTCAAAGTCTGCCTTAGTGCATGCTCCATCTAGATCTATTGTCACACCCTTAAGTATTCCAATTAGTAGGACTTGGTGTTGGTTTTCTAGCTTCAATTGGATATGTGAATAGCCTAGTGTGGGCTCTCCCATGCACTTCCATGTCTTCTTGGGTAAAACATTTACTTCAGATCCTAGGTCCAATATAACATCTCCCATGTTAAAATCTACGATATTGGAATTAAATCTAAATTCTCTACTTATCTCCTTATGGCATGGAGGTGATTGACTGTTCTTTGTTCTAATTTCCCCTGATTTTTTGTGTTACATCGATTTAGCAGATTCTGTAAGATTGTAACAGATGATGGATCTTTGAATAAATGAACACATGATTTAGAAAAGTTTGGATATTACTTACTTGGTCTCCAGGGTGTGCTTCACTAGTGTGGTCCATTACCAATGTCATTTCATATGTGGGGACATCTTGAGGATGTTGTGCGACATATGTAGACACAACATTCATCTTGATAAACTCTTGTCTTACCTCCTTGAAGGTTTCCTTCTCCTTTCCTGCATCAAACTGCTTCTAAGGTTCAGTATTCTTCTTCACCCATTGGTGTTGTGCTAGATTTTGTTGTACTACGTCAGTTCCTGTCTTAGCATCTTTGCATGTCACTATGTTGATATTCTTTCCATCCTCTTTGTCTTCTATAGAGATCCATTGTACGTTTTGATTTTTCTGATTCCATTTTTCTTGAATCTTCCCCAAGGGTGTTGGGAATTCCTCTGTATCATGGTCTGCTGCGCGACAATACATGCATGTCACAGGTGGAAGTGGAATTTCCCTTGCATAATACCCTAGATGTTAGCCGTTAAGGCATACTACTAGACCTCTTCCTTTCCCAAATCCTCCTCTTCCTTGTCCTCCACCTCTGTATCTAGTTCGATCTCCTCGCGGTGCATTGTACTAAGGCATATGATTATACTGTGTAGGGTCAAAGTATGGCTATGCGTTATTATACTGAGGTTGCGCAGTGTTATATTGTTGTCGCATAGTGTTGTATGGTGGTGGTTCTTGGTTGAACTGAAGTGAATCTTGTCCTGTCATCATTTCTTCCTGCACCCTACAGGTATATGACATTCTGTCCCTCATCAAATCCATTGTTATACAGCCTTTGTCATCATAACCCACTGAGTTGCAAAATTTTCAATATGAACTCTTGGGAACTGTCTCATATTTTTGCATCATTGGAAAATGATATGGATTATGTCCATGTGTTTTAAATATCTCTCACCATGTTCCTCCTGTCGACAAAGAGTTTGGTAGACCTGTTTCCATGTAATGCGTGAATGTTGGGCACTCATTCTTGTGGTATCCTTATGTCTTGCATGTGGTACACCAAACAACTTCTCTTTTCTCTTTGCTATTATTCTGATTTAGTTGAAATGTGAGGTTCTTCAGATCCTCCTTCAGCTCCTCTATTGTTGGATCTGTCTTCTGATACTAGTTCTCTTCCAGTTGTAGGGATGCCTATAGAGCCTCTGCCTGAGTTTGAAACTTCTACTGCCTCAAAGGGTATTTCAGATGTGGTAACAATGAGTTCACAAAGAGATGTCTATGTTGCATGTCAGTCATGACATATTTCAATTTACCATTCAACCATTTGAACCTATGATAGATCTCCCAAACATAATCTTTTGGTTTCTGTCTGATCTCAATCATCTCATTCATGTATTGATCTTCAAAACTAGGCTTCTGAAATTCATTTTTCAGTAGCTTCTTGAAATCTACAATCGTCCTTGTTGTTCTTGGTGGATTGTTTACAACTAAGCTCATGTACCAAATCTAGTGTGCGGTCTCTTAGCATGATATCTAACTGCGCAAGTTTTGTATCCTCATATGTGATCTTCTTTGCTTCCAAAATCTTCTCATAGATAAATAAGTTCTCTTCAGGATCCTTTGATGCTTCTCCCTTGAATCTGGGTAACCTGATGGTAGGATCATGTCCTTCCATTGAAAATTGCATTGGACTACTACCTCCACGTGTTGTAGATCCTTGAATAATTCTTCCTGAACTGGATCCTCCAATGGCTGCGCTATGACTGGATTCTTTTCATGTAATTCTTCTGCCACTAAAATCTGGTTGTCTAAACAGCGGTGTTCTTTCTAGTGTATTGGTCGCACATGGGGTTATGGGTTCCATGCTGACACTGATATGGATAGGAGTGTCGCCTTTTGTTCCTACCCTTGGAAATATTTTCTTCCTTTCATATGTTGCATGCAGGATTTCCTCAATCTACTCCACATCCTGGAGATCCTCTATGTCTTCTTCATCACCTTCCAAACCTTCCCTCGTAGCTATGGCTCTCTTCTTATTGTTCATATTGTATTGGTATGGTGCTCCACTACACGTCTTGCCAGTTGTTTCCATGATTTTCTTGATCTGGTCTTTCTCCATCATGATTGGGCCCAAGGATTCCTCCTTCTTTCCTTTATCCATTTCTTCCTCCATTTCTCCATCTCTTGTCAGTGCTTCCCCCCTTCCCCCATGCACAGAGGGAATTTTAGTTGTTTGATGCAATAGTAATTACACCTTTGTTATACAGTAAGATATTTATGGAAGTATACAATGACCTAATATACCTTCCTCGCGGTCCTATTAGGAACTCTTCCTCTATTGTGTTGTAAGACTTCACAGTGTCTACTGCAAATTCTGTGATAAATCCTGTAACAATACTGTCTAACCAGAAATCTACTGCGCACATAAATTTTTTGTCAACTTGTTGTAACTGCGCGATCTCCATAGGATTCCAGTCTAGTTGTTTGATATTATTTGTAGGGTGGTTTTCTTTCAACCTTAATAGCCACTCCTACAAAACATGTGGGAAATCACAAAAAAAATACTTCATGCAAGTCACTAAATTCGTACTTGTCCAGATAATTGCACGATGTTATTTTAGGGTTTCTGTTGTCTTTCTTTGAAAACTCCAACTCTTTTTTCTTCAAATAAATTTTGATCTCTTCTTTCGTTGGATTCCATGGTCTGAACATCCCCTTCTATATTTTCATTATTTTAACGTTTCCTCACCAAATCTGACATTCGTTTCATGATTCTTCAACATATGTCATTCACTCAATCCCATTCTTTTCCAACCAGAAACAAAACCATTTGTTGGTTGTTCTTATCCTATTTCTACTTCTTAGGTTGACCCAGGTTCAGATCTAAACAAGCTTCCAACAAATCCTTCTAAAACTATCGGCCCTCCTGGTAAACCAGAAGGCAGCATAGCACACATAGTGTACTGTGTAGTCTCACCCGAGATAGTTCTATGGGTGCTTACAACACTTAGTTCTTGCAGCCTGGGAGTGAGTGGGGATATGGGATTGTACTCTATGATATTAATTCATTAGTTATTTCCCCCAGTCATACTAACTATTATGTCATTCATACATGCAAATAAACAGTTATAACTAAGTCATTCATGCATTTTTCTAACAACTAATAATTAACAGTAAAGGAATAAATAATTATCAATCCACATAACACATAATCTACCATGGTTCACCCCCTCCTGGGCTACACCCATAAATATTTGGCTGTCAAGATCTTTTATTATGTTTCTGCAATATATCACATCGCGTGCAATACGATCTCTGAGCTTACAATCTCAACAGTCTTCTTGATCCCTGTGAAGCTGACTAGACCGCATCATGCTCCTCAGCCTGTGATCTAACCCTCAGGACCAAGTTTCTCAACTCTCCTTTAGCTCAACAACTTAAAAAAGGTTACAACTATTACAATCTTTTCAAAAAGCAGTCCTCTCTTACATGTTAGAGCCTCCAAACTCTCTTTGAACCCCGACCTAGACCTCCTAGGTACTTACTTATACATATTATTGGCTTATCGACCATTACAATATCTTAAAAAAACCCTAACCCTAATGTAGTTAGGTTTCCTTGCATGAGCACCTTGCATGCTATCCTCGCACATGCTACTTTTCCTTCCAGCTGTCTTTTTCTGACTTCATGATTTTCTCTCCAAAAATAGTCTTTTCCCCAAGACGGACATGCGCCCAACAATACACTAACATATAATATTGTTTCAAACCGCAAGTCCAAATCCCACGCAGAATAAAATAATGGACAAAGTCGGTGGCGAGTGCAACACCACTTTCACTTTAGAGAACGAACTTTATGAGAGAGAGAAGGGTTTAATCTCCACATCCATCAAATAATTGCAATGGAGTGGTTGCTGGTAAAGGATTAAAAAAGTTACAGAAAATTTTATTTTATTGACCATTCCTTTCAAGGTGGGCGAGCGATCTCGATCGCTATGCATCCAATGGGTATGGAGCAAAGTTCAAGCTCCAGTTAGTCGAGATTTTCTGCATAGAATTTATCCTCATTTTCAAAATAAATTATATATATATTATACGACTGAACCTGCAACTTATTGAGAGAAAGGTAAAACTATATAAGTTATTTTCAAAAATTATAAAAGTTAGAACATGGAAAGTTAACTTATAGGCGAAATTTACCCCTTAAAATTTTTCCTCCTAGAAAATGGTTATGTTCTTGATTTAGCTACTCATACTTTCTTGATTGAAATTATTAATAAGGAAGGGAAGGTGCATGTTATGGAGACATTGGACCAAGGGTATATTCCAATTGATGAGACATACAACATATTAATGGAAGGCCTAGATAATGAAGTCAAACATATTAATGGAAGTCCTAGATGATGGAATGCCTAGATAAATTTATTTTGACAAAGGAAAGAAATATTGTAATGGTAAGAGATCCTAGGAGCCAAAAAACTAATACATTGTAAGAGATCACGACTTGTGACAATAAAAGTTGTGACAATCAAAGGATTTTCATGCTTGCTGCGATATACTCTACTTCTAATGTATTGAGTGCCATTGATGTCTTCTTTCTGCTCTACCATGATATCATGCATGATCCCAGACTAAAACAACATCTAGAAGTACTCTTGCGATCGACTGCACTCCCTGCCTAATCATAATCTGTATATACCTACAACTTCATATATTGACCTGAGACATATCTCAATCCATATCCAACCGTACCATCAAGGTACCTCAACATATGTTTTGTTGCCATCCATTGTACATGTCTAGGTTCAACCATGTGTTGAATCAAGGTATTCACTGCAAAGCATATGTATATCCTGGTGTTAACCAGGTACATAAAGGATCCAATCAATTGTTTGTACATCATGGGATCCACCAAATAGGAATTTTTTTCACTCAAGAGATTTAGATATATCATCATAGGTGTGGTCATGGAATTGTCTTCCATCATCCCAAATTTCTTTAGGATGTCAACAATATATTTTCCTTGGCTAAGGAAAATATCATCTAATCTCTGCCACACTTCCAATCCCAAGAAGTAATGCATCAACATTGGATCCTTCATCTCGAACTCTGAAGTGATCTCCTTCTTACACCCATCAATGAGCTTCTCGTCCCATGTTAGAAAAAATTCATCTACATATAGAACCAAAATGAATGGGAATCCATCCTCAACCTTATAGTAAATGTTAGGATATTCCTCACTCTTTTTAAATATCAAGCTCATCAAATATACATTTATCCTAGCATACCACACCCTAGGTGCTTGCTTCATCCCATACAAGGCCTTCTTCAGTCTGCACACATGGTACTCCTTTCCATGGATCACAAAGCCTTTTGGTTGTTATATGTACACTTCTTCCTCTATTACACCATTTAAGAAAGTAGTCTTGACATCCATCTGGTGTAATTTCCATCCCATTGCAGAAGCAATCCCAATGATTGATCTAATGGAAGTGTATTTTTCTACAGGAGAAAATGTTTCATCATAGTCTTCTCCCTCTTGCTGGGAGAACCCTCTAGCCATAAACCTTGCCTTGTACTTCTCTATGCTTCCATATGTATCATGCTTGATCTTGTAGATCCATATAGAAGTCACAAATGACTTCCCTTCTGGTCTCGAAATGACCTCCCGTACATCATTCTTCATGATGGATTGATACTCCTCCATCATGGAATCCTTCCATTCTGGATTCTCAACAGCTTCTTCAAAAGTGGAAGGTTCTGAATCAATATTGATGTTGCTCATTAGTGCCAAAAGCTGGAAAAGTTTTTTGGTCTCTTGTTCTCTCTAAAGGAACCTTTGGGAGATGTATGTCCTTCAACTTCTTGAAAGGTGTTCCGAAGTCAAGTTGGTCTCTTCCTGGTAACCACAGTTTCTTTAGGTAGATATACAGGTCTTTCTGACTCTACCATATCATTCTGAACTTCTCTTATGGTTTCTCCAGGTGTACAGTCTACCATGGCTACATTTTTGGGAGCCTATTAATCTATTTGGTCTTCATCTATGTGAGATTCCATTAATCTTCTGAAGGATTCATCTTCTTCAAATGTTACATCTTTGATGATCTTGATCTGTCTCTGCCCTGGAATTTAAATTCTATATGTTGATTAAGGTTGGTTGTCATTGATGTCAACCCTTGAAGAAAGCCCTGTAGCACAAAGGTTTGGGTAATGGACCCAATATTGTTTGATGTAAATATGACTCATTATTGTTTTTTCATGGTTGATAAGAAGTAAATATG
>ML818603.1:81885-102207 GCA_009831015.1 Picea engelmannii | reverse complement strand
TTTTTTGTGACTTTGTGCTTGTAACCTATTTGACTCAAGACAATAAAGAACAAGAGTTGGTGGACGTAGCCCCAGGGTGGGGGTGAATCACGTAAATATTGTGTGTTATTCTTTGTGCTTTGACTTGATGTGTTTATCCCTTCTTATGCTAAGTGCTTGGACATGTTTAGATAGATCTGCTTATGCTTTGTTCTTATTAGACATGTATGAATGTGCTTAGTGACGATCTGTGAGATCTGATCTGTTTTACTATGGCTAAATGCTGAAATACAATAGACGTAAATGAATGCTACGATTCTCTGTGCTATCTGTGAAGTAGAGTAATGGTTTAATATTGATAATCTATCGGTGCTAAGTTCTCTATAAATGATATAATCACAGATCTATGTCCTATCTAAGGTTGCAGACACTTGAGTCCTGCAACCACCTATGCCTCTACCTCGGGTGAGACTTCATCTGCTTCACAGGTGTTGCTGAAATGGATGGTAGTTAGGGCTTTGTTGGTGCCCTCTTGAGCATTGAACCCTGGGTCTGCCCCTGTGCCAACAATTGTATTAAGTTTTAATGGATGTCAGGTTCAAATAATTCTTATTTGTCCATTGGGTTTTTAACTCCCATTTGATATGGATTATTTAGATTTTTATTCCTTGTGTATTAAAATAAGTTTTTCTTGTTTCAAAACCCTTGAAACTAGCATTAGATGGAACCCTTGAGATGAAAAAATTACTTGGGAAAACCTAGGGAATAGGTGCTTTGATGAATCTTTATTTACTGTTGCTATTAATTGTTTTGCACTTTCCTTTAGGCATTTTGGTTAGGAAAACAAATGTATCTTGCTTCCTGCAAGTTAACATCTGCTCCTTCATTATTTTTGCCCAACGCCTTGGTATCTTAACCTCTCCATTTTTATTGGGAGATGTGAGCTATATGATTTCTTTCCCTTGCCAGTGAAATGCATCTTTATCTCTACATTTTTTTGGTGTAAAACATTCTCAAACTGTGGGGGAAACTAGCAAGAGTTTTTACCATCATTACCTCTACGTTTTTATGTGTAAATCATACCCAACTTGTGGGGGGAACTAGCCTATGTTTTTACCATGAATTCTTTGCATTTTGAAGGATTTATCACCCACCAACAATACATATTCAATCTCTACGATTTTTCCTCTTATTACTCAACAATTTTCCACTTAACATACATCATTTTCACTTGTCCTTTTCTCTGCAATTTCCACCCTTTTACTCATCGTATTTAATGAGTTTTCCTCAGTGACTTTCTAGGAAATTGCTAGCGGATTCATTCATTGGTTTCCCTTTTTCTTACTCATCTATTTTTCATTTAAGGCACCCTGTGTGTGTATGGGAACCCTCCTTTGTTTAGCCGAAAAACACAACGTGCCCTAGCCGATACTAATATCATTCACAAAAAACTCAAGAAGGTCAATTTTTCTGAGTTCTTGGGTGACACGGACGACGCAGCCGCCAAGGCATGTTTGGAGAACATGGTGATGTGATTTGCACTTCACGACTACACCTCTAACATGAAAGTCCGCATGGCAGTCTTTTAGCTGAAGGGGAGCGCTCTTCTATGGTGGAAGACGCTCCTGCCACAACTGAACATGGTTGTCGAGACATGTCATGGTAACTATTCGAGGAGAGGTTCTGGGAGAGGTATCTTTTAGAGGAATTCATTGAGTGCCAACTCAATGAGTTCAACGCCTTACAATAGGGAAGTTGTATGATGCTCGAGTATGAGGCCTGATTCATGGAGTTGCTTAGGTATGATCCACATCTGAACACCGAGAAGCTCAAGGTCAACAAGTTTGTGTTTGACCTTCATGTCAGTGTTCGTGTGAAGGTGAGGATCCTAATGCCTCAGATGTTGCACGATGCAGTCCAAAAGGCCTTGATAGCTAAGGAAGAGATGATCAGTGGGGGTCAAAGTAGGAATCCTATGAGATCGATGGGACATGTGACATTTGCTGCATTGCAACATAAGACACCATCTTTAATACCCCTAGGTTGAACCCCAAATTGTAAATGTAAGTGTAAATGTACTTAAGCTAGTGAACTTTTTGATATCATTTTGCATGCACCTTCCATGGTATAGTGTGAAAATGTACTGCACACTAAAATGATGAAGTGTGCATATTCTAGGATGCCACACACAACAAAATTAAGTGTGCGCTATTTTGAGGCTAGCGAGCCTTCATGTATATGTTTTGTTTTGTAGGCTGGTGAGCCAATTTATTATAAGCTAGGTGGCTTATGTGTTGAATTAGGCCGGAGAGGCTAGATGCTAAAGGCCAGTGAGCCTATTTTTGTATATGTAAATACTCATATCATTAATATAATACATCACTGCATGTAGACCAACCATGATAAAAGAATATGGGGGACTAAACTCCACTAGTTGAGGAAAGGGGGCTAAAAGTTAAGGATAAGGGGCTAAGCTAGGGAGCTTAAGCCAAAAATGAATATTATATTAATATTCCTTAAAGTATAAAGTATGGATAATTATTTTAGCCTAAAGTTATAAGGATGGGGACAAGTGGGCCAAAGTAGCTCTCAACATGACAAGTGTCAAGTTGGGAACACACACACATATAGTTTGGACTTAGTTCATTTTCCCAT
This sequence comes from Picea engelmannii, assembly GCA_009831015.1. Lineage (NCBI taxonomy): Eukaryota > Viridiplantae > Streptophyta > Pinopsida > Pinales > Pinaceae > Picea > Picea engelmannii. The sequence goes on along the minus strand of ML818603.1, from coordinate 99,573 downwards.
TAATTCATTCTATCATCATTCAATCACTTATTGAGTTTTCCACCGTACCATTTTTTTACTGTCATTGTACCATACATGTACCTATTCCTATCACTGTACCTGTACCCATATCTGTACCTGTACTCATACATGTACCTGTACTTGGTTATCTTAGGAGATGGACTGAAGAGGGAAATTTTCAGGCCCATGGGATATTGAAGAGGCGGGTTGTTAGGCCCATGAGAAATTTCTCTCTAGGTGAGAGAATTGTTGGGAATTGATTTCTTGAAGGTGCTAAACTGTAGCTACAAGGCTCTGATACTTCCTGTCTGGCCTGTTGCTGAAGCCCCAGAAAGGAAGTGGGGCAGCCAAAGGACTGTTTAGAAAAGAAGGGGCACACTTCCTTGGGTGGTACATGCATGTGGGGAATGAGGGAATGTAGGCTATTAGTTTGAGTTGGCACCTGTGACAAAGTATTTCCTGTTGTCTGAGATACACTAGCCTGGTTAGGAATCCCTTTACCTGGGTGGAGTTTAGTCCCAACTCGGGGGTGACCCACTGCTGAGAGTGATGAGAAGCATGGTTTAAGGCTTGGAGGTTCATGGAAGGTCTACATGCAGTTGGTGTTATTCTTACCAAGAAAAGTGTCAATTGTGTGTTAAATTACATGTTGGATTATTATTTATGTGTTTATTTTTATGCGTTTTTCCTTTGTGTAGTTTATACCTGTCTTTATATTTATGGGTATTTCTTGTCTATGATGCATGTATATGTTTACGGTTATTTCCATATGAATCTATGCATTTACATAAGGTATTTTTCCATTTTAAGATTTATGTATAAAGTTTTGCAAGAGTTTAAGTGTGTATATGTTTTAATTTTCATACAATTCAATTTTTTTGGCATGGCATAGCCCAGTTGGATGCTTGGGATGTTACACTAACTAGACATCCATCAGGGTATCAAGGTACTCCAAGAAAATCCACTTTCATGACACCATGACGACCGACGCCTCAACAACAGATTCCCTATAGAGGACCACAAGACGAGTAGCAACGTTGTCCGCATGAGTAGCAGTTTAGGCCTGTTTAGTAGAATAGACCAGGGTTTCAGGCTGGCAGACAACAACTTCTACTTCAGGGACCAGGCATACTAGACTGAATACCAGATGTTGGACATGTGGAGAGACACATTACCAACGTGACTGTCTAGTTGAGAGTTCCAGAGCATTTGGGTCAGCCGAACACACTGCATTAGGATATTTGGGCAATGCCCACCAGATTCATGCAACGATGAATAACCACCAGGAAGAGCACCAGTATACTGTGCTCAAGACGTTAGGTACCATCGTGTTGGCAACAATAATATAATTGTTATTTTTATAAAATGACCTACGTCAGCTGCCTACACAGGGTCTATGAATTTTTATTACTCTTCATGAGCAGTCTCCTAAACAACAGCTGTAAATCATCGCTTTTTACTTATCGTCTATTCACACTTCGTTTTCATGACTGAAAGCATGAAACATTGCGATTGTAATTACCATTTTGTTTTAAAAAGTTTCATTGAAGGCAAATGGTTTAATTTGTCATGAAGTTTGATTTCTTGCCATGAAGATATTACCCTGTTTTGTTTTTGACCCTGTCAACTCTAAGCATGCCTAGGAGATTGATATTTTTAACAAACAAAAGACCCCCACCATTTGATTTTTTTGTATTGGTTTTGGTTTGATTTTGGATCGCATTTCTTTCATAAAACTTTTGATTATTCGATTTTTTAAAACTTACCCAACTTTGTAATCAAACCATGATGCGTGCACTTATGTTTGCTATGAGTACTTTGGTCCTAGCTCGTACTCATTACCAAGGTGGCATATGATGTACAGATCGCCATTACTTCTTAGGATGGTCTCAGGTTTCACAAACCTATTCGCATGTGTTTTGATTAAACACCCTTCTCGTCGTTACAACGTGTATTGTTAAGTTCGAGGTTATGGCTCTGTTTGTTTTTTGCAAACCCTACCTGTATGATGTGCTTTAATTACCTTCCCATCCAGTATGTCCCCTATAGTGAGGATTGAACCGAACGGTATCCAAACCCTTCTCTCATACGACAATGCAAGGGAGGATTTGGAAAGAAATGGCTGGCATGTTTTCATCAAGAAGTTTCAGGGTTTTAATCTTCAGATTGTCCAAGAGTTATCCTTATCCTTTGATGGTTGTAGGGAAAAAGTTGGTGATATGCAATTGGAGGTAACCGAGGAGTTCCTGAGTCAAGCCACAGGATTTCCAGCGGTTGGTCAAAAAATGGTTTAAGAATGCAAAAGTGGAGGAAGTCCCTTGGACCCTACTATTTACATCACGAAAAATAACAAGCTGTGATAGAGGTATGCCAATTTCATTCCTAAAAATTTGATGGCATGGTTTACTCGTTGTGGTGAAATAATTTTTTACATGTGAGAGAAGGTTTGGACTTGTATTTTTATATCATTTATTCCTGCTTATGATTTTTATGGGTTTCCCTATGAATATCCCTTATTACCTACTCATAAGTCTGTATAAAATGGGAAAAAGATTTAAGAAACAGAGGTCAGACTCAAGTCTTTTTCATCATGGCCTTATTAAAATCATCTTCATACATCAGTTAGAATCGCAGAATGACTGTTGGGAATCGTTTATTACACGAAATGGTTTTCGTAATCCTGAATTGGGAGAAGTAGATAAGCTCATAGTTGAGGAAACCCTTGTCCACCCGACGACATCTCGTCCACCTCCCTAGGCTTATGAGTCTTCCCCTAAAAATGAACCCTTGATCTATGCTAAGGTTATTCAACAAGATATTCAACCAGTTACACATCCAAATGACGGTGTTAAAATTGCAAGGAAGCCTACAAGAAATAAGTTTAAAAGTAATGTTGAAGTCAATTTCAAAAACAAAAGAGCTAGCAGGGTAATTTCTCGAAGTCTTTGAAATAAGGAAAACTCTCGTGTAGATGTGATTAGCATGATTGAGGTTAATGGAAGCTCAGACTCTGAAATCCACAAATTCCTTACACAGGAAGACCTTGTGTCATTCGGGTTATACCCTGACAGACCCTATAACTTTGTCGATAATCTGCCTCCTTGTTTAAAAGACAACCCAGAGTTTTCGGGTGTACATCTCTGCAATAAATTTGCTATTTGTATGGAGGGTTCTTCGATCCATAATATGGTTCATTCTGATGCAAACGCCTCATAGTCACAATGCGATGTCTGCCTATCATGGATTGACAGATACTATACTGATGTCCCATTTCTACAGTCACGAGTCAAGTTTTTAAAAGACCAAGTTGATTTTTTAACAAACGAGAAAAATAGGCTTGAATCTATCATCCAAGGGAAGGAGAAGCATTTGAAAACCATAGGTCATGTGATTTTTAAAAATGTAGAGGCAGCTACAACCATCGTTAAGTCCAAAGTTTCATGATACAATTTGATTTTATGATTTTTTTATATATAGCATGATTATTGTCATTCTTATGTTAGATTATTTGGTTTGATAGAATAAACTATTTTTATTATTAGATTAGCCTATTTTTGTTTATTCAATAAAATGAGATTTCATTTGCTATTATAACTAGCTACAGAATCGCAAGATTCTGTAGCTAGTTAAGAAAATTCGAATTGTCTAAATTGATGACAGGAAACATATCTGAGATCTTCCTATTTTATTTTGATTTCAGGATAATTCAGGAGCCCATGATTTCAAAGATGATATGAAGCACTTTTTAGATCTCCCAGTCATATCTATTATGTATTTTGAAATAGATTGTTGTTAGTTTTTGGATATTTAGTAAGATCAGGGAGGTTGCATCCCCATTTATTATTGCAACAAACTTGATCTCATGAATAGGAAACAATTATGTTTCCTACGACCTATATAAACCTTTAATTTTGTAAACAATAGATGTCCTCGGCCTGGGGCAAGAGTATGGGCATTTTATCACAAACTTGAATGGAACATAATGTACATTACAACTTTAGCTTTTCTGTATGATGTTTTGATTCAAGTTATGTTTATTTCGATTTGATAATAGATGGAAGTTGCTTTCGTCGTCATGATTTATTGCAAGTTGATATGATTCATTTTTATATGCTGTCCATATCTTATGTTTTAGATACAATACACAATGATCATCTATCCAATTTAAATTAGGAGATTTATCTCTAATTTCTGTTGAATGTTTACATGCAAGTCCTTACAAGAAGATTTATCTCATCGTATTTACTTGCAAATCATAAAGACCACTGTGACTGTATCCATTATATGTTCTGTTATCATAACTCAATTTCAGCATATTTGTTTCGCATTTGTTCGGAACAATCTTAAGATCTGTTGCAGGTTTACTTCCCGGATAAGATGGATGGATATTCTCTATTGAACAAACATTGGATGCATTAATAGGTTAGTCTGTTATTCTATTTCATTTTCTTGTTTATTTTAGAAGTTATATATATATATATATATAGTATGATTTCCATTATCTATAATTTTCTGTTCAATTAAGTAGTTTAATATTTGATTTCATGAATGTATACATCCAAGAAAACAAAACAAAAAAGTAAATAGTATTTTCCGTTTCTTTATTACTGTTGTTAAAGGAACCAATTTACATTTGATTTTTATGAGTTTAGATTAAAACTTGTGATTTGTACAGATTGTATATAGAATTATTATACATATATTATTTAAATAAATTGTACCTATATATATTTAAATGTACGAATAGATTTTAGCGATTGTTATTTCTTAGGTTATTGTATTTCCTTTAGTTATTTTTTCTTTCTTTCTTTAGGACTTAGATCGGCCAACGAAGCCGCTAAACCCGTCGGAGTGAATTAATCCAAACAACTTTGGTTAATTAGACAACCCCGGACCGGATTCACTCTTCCAGTTGATGAGCGGTCAATTTCGCCCATCAACAAATGGCGCTAGAAGGAGCTCCTGAATACTATTAATGGAACGAGGAGGTCGCAAGACTCCTCCCCCACTTACCTTCTCACCTATAGTAACAAGAAATCGCTCAGATGACAACATTGTCCCTCAAACAACAACCACATCAAATGACAGTCCACGGATCACCATTGAACTAGTAACTCTAAACCCCCTAGGGGGCGACATACAAGAAATTTCTCGTCAATCCCTCATAAGAACGCACAGTTCCTTGGCATGTATTAGACAACCAGGTTGGCCTTTGAACCAACTATTAGACTTCTCTGATATCAGGGATCAACTTGGAGGTACTGATCTTACCTTAAATCCTATGGATCCAGATCATATCGTCACTCCTGCAGTAAGAGGATCTGGTATTCCACCATCACCACCCCCTTCATCTCCTTCTTCTTCTGGAGAAGAATCCTCAGATGAAGGCAGTTCCTCATCTTAGCCTTCGACACCATCCACACCTATGGAAAATCCGAACAATCCCACTAGACCTTGGCTTGACCAAGATGCAGTGGCCATACCTGGGCCCAAACATCCTTTGCCTAAACATCTTGAGAAATGGCTCCCTAAATTTGACCCAAATTCGAGGCAAATTGCTGAAGATCATATCAAAAAATTCATGCTAGCGATTAGGCTCCGTAGTGTCAAACACGAAGACATAGTATGTAGGCTTCTTCCCTACACTTTTGAAGGAAATGCCTCTACCTGGTACTTTTCCCAACAACCCCACACCATCGTGTCATGGGATAAATTCGAGTCCTGTTTCCTTTAGAAATTCAAAGACGATAAGTCTCCTAAAGTTCTAGTCATGGAACTCTCTAGTTTAAAGATGAACCCCAAAGAAAAGATAAAAGACTTTAATCAAAGGTTCCTGACATTAAAGAACCGAATCCCCACGGATTTGATGCCTGCCGAAAATCTTATCCTCGCATACTACAAGAAAGCCTTACATCAAAACATAGCCATTTGGGTTAAAAGGTCCAAGAAAGCCACATTGTTAGAATCCTTCGAAGAGGCGAGTCAAATCGAGAAAGATATTCTAAGCCTAAAAGACAATACGTTTAACGAGGCAGAGATTATTTCATCCTCCAAGAAGAAAATTGAAATGGTTCCTAAACCCCCCCAAAACAAAACTCAGCCAGATAGTTGAGATCTAGAAAACTTACATAAGGTCGTTCAAAAGTTGTCTAATCAAGTTATAGATTTGAAAAGGTCGGCTGAAGAAGATTCTTTGAGCAAAGGGCCTTACAAAGCCCCTTTTAGGAAGCCTTTTCCCACAAACCGGCCTAACTCAAATTATGAAGGCCTAAATCTAGAAAGTTTACAATTTTCTATTCAAATGATTCTAGAAGCACATGATAACTTGATTCCTCCCAAGATTCCTGAAGAAGTAGCTAAACAAGAGATAGTAGAAGAGAACGAATCCTCCCCAAACATTTTCGGACATTTTTCCGATAACATTTTTCAAGCTAATTTCGAAATAGTGCATCCTTACAATACCAGGAGCAAGACAACAAATAAGTCTTCTTCTGAAATTGTAACTAATGTACTTCCAAAACAGTCTAAATCAATTGAGACTAAACAAAATTCAACAAACCCAAGTTTAGACTATGATTTGATTGAGGATTTTAAAAAACTGAGGGCTAACATTTCTGTTTACGAATTATTAAAATTCCCTTTTCTTCTGCAAAAGATGCTGCAAAATATTGCCAAAAACAACAAAAACGACAATCCGAACAGTAACAAAGTTGCTGAAAACAACCCAAAAACACCCCAAAAGGTCTCCTCCAAAATGCCGTTAGAATCTTCTGATAAAAGAGACCTTTCTATAAAAAGTTTAACAAATGTAGATAAACTAGCTTTAGGGAATGCGATTAAAAAACAACAAACTTCCGCTGTTAATACTTGCAGAAATGTCCCTCCCTTTTTGTTGACTTTTTAAATTTTCAATAGGAATTTACATAACTATATGGTAGATTCAGGTGCATCATCAAACGTAATGCCTTGGTCTTTTTGTCAAAAAATTAATGCCGAAGTTCAACTGTCCATCCTGAAATTTATTCATCTTGATCGAACTAGTGTTAAAGTGATAAAAAAATTAAAGAATGTGCTTATCAGATTATCATCTAATCCTAAAGTCCATCAAGTGATTGATATCATTGTCGTAGATATCCCAGAAGTATATGATTTGTTTTTAAGTAGAGATTGGTCAAAACAATTACATGGCTATTTTGCAATGGATTGGTCTCACTTGTGGCTGCCCGAGAATGGAAAACCTAACAGGATCAAGGTAAATCCTGAGAGTTTTCTTAAGTTCACGGTAACCGATTTAAATGATCCTAATGAACCATTCACTGCTTCTCCAAATTCACCTGAAATACAGGGGATGGACACTTTTTTCGACAATTTCATGGTTGAAACCTCTACTATTACTAATCCAGAAACATAGTCCAGAATTATGACATGCACATAGTCGACAAACTTCTCTCAGTGCCCACATGCACCTGATGAAAATCAAATATGGTGTCTTTACTTCGATGAGTCAAATTCTAAGGAAGGAGTTGGTGCAGGGTGTGTGCTCATTGATCCAGCAGGTAACAAGACTTTGATTGCTTCCTGGTTAGAATTCGAATGCACAAACAACACAACTGAATATGAGGCACTCCTGCAAGGTCTTAGAAAAGAACTAGATTTGAACATTCATAATTTGATTGTCTTTGGTGATTTAGAAATCGTGGTTAGACAGGTAAAAAATTCTATCCACTATTTATCTCCGCAACTTAAAAGCTATTAGAATGAGGTATGGAACTTGATGAATAAGTTTTCTGTGTTTAACATAAATTCTATTTCTAGATTGAATAATTCTGAGGTGGATTTGTTAGCTAACGTCGCCTCAATTTTTTTTCCTGCAGAAGGCCTATCTTCGAATACATTTACCATCGAATTGTTTTTCAGACCATCCGTGCCGGACAACATCACAAATTGGAGAGTCTTCAATGACGATCAACAGATCATCAGTTTTTTGCACATGGAAGAAACGTTCCAGGGCGCAGTGATCGACAAAGGTACCCACGATGAAAATCTTTGCAATTTTACGGTAATACTAGATCCAAGATCCCCAGAGTCTGCATCGGACATGGTAAACTCTATCCCAAGATTTGTGGTTATATTAGAAAATTTTTATGATCTTCATGATAAGTTCAAAAAATCAGTGAATTGTAAAAGGAATAGTTCTTCCTTGATACATGAAAAAGTAAATTTGGGAACTGAAGACAACCCACAGTGCATCAATTTGGGGTTGGGATGTTTTGAGCAAGAAAAGGTAGCATTTATTAATCTATTTAAGAAATTCAGAGATGTCTTTGCTTGGACTTACAGCGACTTAAAAGCCTTTGATCCTAACATCATACAACACATTATTCCCATGAAACCCCAGACCCAACCTTTCCAACAGAAGTTAAGAAAGATGCACCCTAAACTCTAACCAACAGTCAAGAAAGAATTAAACAAACCCCTGAATGCTAAAATAATCTTCCCAGTAAGGCATACACAGTGGGTCTCTAATGTTGTCCCTGTGAGGAAGAAGAGTTGTGAAGTCCGACTATGTGTCGATTTTCGAAATCTCAACCGAGCGTTTGATAAAGACAACTACCCTATCCCTCCCATGGAGCAGATCCTTTAACAGGTATCTGGTTCTGAAAGATTATCCTTGTTGGATGGTTTTTGAGGGCATAACCAAGTCCTTATGTCTCCCCCAGACCAGCTCAAAACTACTTTCCGTACCCCATGGGGCACCTACGCTTATAGAAAGATGCCCTTTGGGCTCATAAACGCTGATGCCACTTTTTAGAGAGCGATGGATATTGCTTTCCATGGCTTAATCAATCAATCTATAGTAGTTTACCTAGATGACATCACTGTCTTCTAAAAAAATAAAGGAGATCATCTAGCTCATCTAAGATCTGTTCTACAACGATGTCGTAAGTACGACATTTCTTTAAATCTTAAAAAATATGTCTTCGCAGTAGAACAAGGTAAGATCCTAGGATTCATTGTATCAAATGAAGGGATGATTATCGACCCTAAAAGGACCCAAGTCATTTCGAAACTTCCCCCTCCCTCGTAAAAAAAGTCCATGCAATCTTTCTTAGGACAGATAAACTTTGTTAGGAGATTCGTCGCCATCTTTTTAGAAATGGTGAGACCAATACAAAACCTAATAAAAAAGTATGTACAGTACCATTGAGGACCTTTAGAAAGTCAGGCTTTTGATTCAATAAAAAAGGCTATAGTAGACGCTCCTTCTCTAATGAGCCCTAATTTTTCGCAAGACTTCACCCTCTACACGTTTTCCTCTGATCGGTCTTACGCTGCTATCCTAACTCAAAAGAATGATGAAAACAATGAAGTCCCAATTGCCTTTATGAGATCAGACTTCAAGGGAGCAAAACTTAATTACCCAGCAGTAGATCAACAAGCTTATGATGTTTTTAAAGCGTTAAAACACTTTCAATATTATCTGCTGAAATCTAGGATGAAAATCATTGTTCGTTACCCTGCTATCAGAAATTTGTTAGTACAGAAAGAACTAGGGGGAAAAAGGGCAAAATGGGTCACATCCTTACAAGAATATGACATAGAAATCACCCCAACACAAATTGTTAGAGGCCAAGGTTTATGTAAGTTGGTGTCTGATTCATCTATAGGACAACAAAATGAAACTGATATGATAATTCGAGATCAACACCATCAAAATAAAATCTGCTGTGCACAAAACCTTACTAGTCCCTCGTACGACGACATCAAATTTTGTCTTACACATGGATGAGCTCCCCGTCACCTTGATCCCCAAAAACAGAGAGCACTAAGATTAAAATATGCTTCTTTCCAGATGATTAACGGTATTTTATTTCGCCAAAATTTTGATCGAATACTTATGCATTGTCTTGAAAAAGATGAAGCATAAAAAGTCTTATTGCAGTCACATGCAGGGGAAGCTGGTGGGCATTTTGGTGGAGACACCACTGCCCACAAAGTATTAAGAGTAGGTTATTACTAGCTTACCCTTTTCAAAGATGCTCATGCCTTATGCTGTAAGTGTGTAATTTGTCAAAAGGCATCTGGATGGATACAGAAACCAACATTCCCATTGAAACCAGTTTCGGTAGACTCCCCTTTTCAATAGTGGGGCCTGGATATTATAGGTCCAATCAATATAACATCCTCACAACAACATAAATACATCATAACAACCAAAGATTATTTGACTAGGTGGTCCAAGGCTGCCCCATTAAAAGTTGTAAACACCAGCCAGGTAATATCCTTCCTGAATTCAAATATTATCACTCATTTCGATATTCCTGAATGCCTAGTATTTGACAATGCTTCCTATTTTTCATCTCTTGAAATGAGTGATTTCGCTCTAGAAAAAGGAATAAAATTAAAGTACTCTGCCATCTATTACCCCCAAGGCAATGGTTTGGCGGAATCAACTAATAAAAACCTGATCAAAATTATCAAGAGAACGGTCTCCGAAAACCATAAAAACTGGCATAACACACTATTGAATGTGATCTGGGCTGACAGGGTAACTCCTAAAACTGTTGTTGGTAATTATCCCTTTTTTCTAGTTTACGACAGGGAAACGATTCTTCCACCGCATGTCCTTCTTCCATCTCTGCAGTTATCGCAGAAAGTGCAAGAAGAAGACTGTCCGCCCTCAGAGAGTCGGATTAACGCTTTGCTAAAGTTAGATGAAGTAAGGGCTCAAGCAAAACAAAAATTGGATCAACATCAACTCATTGTTAAAAAATGGTTTGATTCCAATTCTGCCTCTGACAGAAGTTTTGAGGTAGGCGACCTTGTCCTTAAGTGGGACAAACCTCATGAGGGAAAAGGAGAGCATACTAAGTTTCATAACTTGTGGTTGGGACCATTTTTTAATTGCTGAGAAACTGGGTCCCAGTTCTTTTCTTCTGAAGAATTTAGAGGGACAACCAGACACCTTCCTGGTGAATGGCCAAGCTCTCAAAAAGTACTTCACCTGATGATGCTCCCATACACCCTTTGTAAATATTTTATGTTTTACTTGCTTTTTGTTTATCTTTTCTGGTTTGTTTTGGTTTTCATTTTCTTATTATCGGTCTTTTAAAACACACATGCATGCACCACGGGTTAGCTCAGACAAAGAAAACAAAAAACTTCCCCTCGAAAATAACTACTGAAAATTGTCAGAACATCAATTGCTGTATTTCTCTGAAATTGTAGCCTTGTTAAAGATGACTTTTTGTTTGAAAAGCGTTTTCTTGGTTTCAATCAACAATTGAAAGTATTAACGACCATCTATAAAAATCTTTTTATGCTATCCCTGTTCTTTAAGAGAGAAACTCAACGATGTCTCCCTGTTCTTGAAAATTGGTTTTATTAATGAACTATTTTTGGATCTTGATGAAGGACAACACAATTTTTTTTTTAAGGTCTGTGACATAATGACTGGAATTTTCAGCGTTACCCCACTCTATTGAATATTTTAAACAACTATAATATGAATAAACTCTCAGAGAGATGTGGGAAGTGTTTGTAAACCCACCGGGACACTGAACATGGCTTCTGGCAGCGGGTAAATGCATGCATGATGGCAAGATAACTTTGTTGGGGTACTGAACAGGCCCGCTGGCAGTGAAGCAATGTTAGGTGAAATAAAATTCTCAGATATGGATTTCGTTTTGGCCTTAAACATCCTTCGTTATGATCTGAAATTTCTTGATAGGATACAAATGTCAGAGTGGGTTAATTGACATCCCTGTCGAGGCTATGGACGCTTGTTGGAAGCAACATCTCTGTCAACAATATTGGAGAATTTAACTTAACATTGTGACTTTCTTTCACCAAGTTTGTCACCAGTTTTTGTTTCTTTAAAAATAAAAGTTATCAGAAACTAGACTGCGTTATGATTATTTGATACGTTCAAATGACTTTTTCGTTGTTCTTCGATTTGAATATTTTTATATTTTTCTAACCTGAACTCATTTGTGTAACAGAGATAATTGCTTCTCCCAGCATGTCGCCATTGTTGGCAGCAATAATATAATTGTTATTTTTATAAAATGACCTACGTCAGCTGCCTACACAGGGTCTATGAATTTTTATTACTCTTCATGAGCAGTCTCCTAAACAACAATTGTAAATCGTCACTTTTTACTTATCATCTATTCACGCTTCGTTTTCATGACTGAAAGCATGAAAACCTGCGACTGTAATTACCATTTTGTTTAAAAAAGTTTCATTGAAGGCGAATGGTTTAATTTGTCATGGAGTTTGATTTATTTCCATGAAGATATTACCCTGTTTTTTTTTTGAACCTATGAACTCTAAGCATGCCTAGGAGATTGATATCTTTAACAAACAAAAGACCCCCACCATTTGATTTTTTTGTATTGGTTTTGGTTTTATTTTTGAACACATTTCTTTCATAAAACTTTTGATTATTTGATTTTTTAAAACTTACCCAACTTTGTAATCAAACCATGATGCGTGAACTTATGTTTGTTCTGAGTACTTTGGTCCTAGCTCGTACTCATTACCAAGGTGGCATACGATGTACATATCACCATTACTTCTTAGGATTGTCTCGGGTTTCACAAACCCATTCGCATGAATTTTGATTAAACACCCTTCTCGTCATTACAGTGTGTATTGTTAAGCTGGGGCTTATGGCTTTGTTTCTGTTTTGCAAACCCTACCTGTATGCTGGGATTTGATTACCTTATTGTCCAGTATGGAACCTGTAGTGAGGATTGAACCAAATGGTATCCAAAACCTACTCTCACACGACGATGCTAGGGAGGATTTGGAAAGAATTAGCTGGCATGTTTTCATCAAGAAGTTTCAGGGTTTTAATCTTCAGGTTGCCCAAGAGTTCGCCTTATCCTTTGTTGGTTGTAGGGAAAAAGTTGGTGATATTCAATTGGAGGTAACCGAGGAGTTCCTGAGTCAAGCCACATGATTGCCAGCGGTTGGTTAGAAATGGTTTAAGAACGCAAAAGTAGAGGAAGTCCCTTGGACCCTGCTATTTACATCGCGAAAAATAACCAGCTGTGATAGAGGTATGCCAATTTCATTCCTAAAAATTCGATGGCATGGTTTACTCGCTGTGGTGAAACAATTTGTTACATGTGAGGGAAGGTTCAAACTTTTATTTTTATATCATTTATGCCTTCTTATGAGTTTTATGGGTTTCCCTCTGAATATACCTTATTACCTACTCAGAAGTCTGTATAAAATGGGGAAACGATTTAAGAAACAGAGGTCAGACTCAAGTCTTTTTCATCATGGCCTTATTAAAATCATCCTCACACATCAGTTAGAATCGCAAAATGATTGTTGGGATTCATTTATTACACGAAATGGTTTTCGTAATCCTTAATTGGGAGAAGTAGATAAGCCCGTCGTTGAGGAAACCCTTGTCCACCCAACGACATTTCTTCCACCTCCCCAAGATTATGTCTCTTCCCCTAACAACGAACCCTTGATCTACCCTAAGGTTATTCAACAAGCTAGTCAACCAGTTACACATCTAAAGTATGGTGTTAAAATTGCAAGGAAGCCTACAGGAAAGAAGTTTAAAAGTAATGTTGATGTCAATTTAAAAAAAAAAAGAGCTGGCAGGGTAATTTATCAAAGTCTTCGAAATAAGGCAAACTCTCATGCAGATGTGATTATCATGATTGAAGTTAATGAAAGCTTAGACTCTGAAATTGAAAAATTCCTTGCAGAGGAAGACCTTGTGTCATTCGGGCTATACCCTGACAGACCCTATAACTTTGTTGATAATCTACCTCCATGTTTAAAAGACAACCTAGAGTTTCCTGGTGTCCATCTATGCAATAAACCTTCTATTCATATGGAGGGTTCTCCGATCCATAATCTGGTTCATTCTGATGCAAACGCTTCACAGTCACAATGCGGCGTCTGCCTATCATGGATCGACAGATACTATACTGATGTCCCGTTTCAACAGTCACAAGTCATGTTTTTAAAAGATCAAGTTGATGTTTTAACAAATGAGAAAAACAAGCTTGAATCTATCATCCAAGGGAAGGAGAAGCGTTTGAAAACCACAGGTCACGTGATTTTTAAAAATGTAGAGGTAGATACAACCATCGTTAACTCCAAAGTTTCATGATACAATTTGATTTTATGATTTTTTTATATATCCCATGATTATTGTCATTCTTAAGTTAGATTATTTGGTTTGATAGAATAAACTATTTTTATTATTAGATTAGCCTATTTTTATTTATTCAATAAAATGAGATTTCATTTGCTATTATAACTAGCTACAAAATCGCAAGATTCTGTAGCCAGTTAAGAAAATTCGAATTGTCTAAATTGATGACAGGAAACATATCTGAGATCTTCCTATTTTATTTTGCTTTTAGGATAATTTAGGATCCCATGATTTCAAAGATGATATGAAGCACTTTTTAGATCTCCCAGTCATATCTATTATGTATTTTGAAATAGATTGTTGTTAGTTTTTGGATATTTAGTAAGATCAGGGAGGTTGCATCCCCGTTTATTTTTGGAACAAACTTGATCTCATGAACATGAAACAGTTATGTTTCCTGAGACCTATATAAACCTTTCATTTTGTAAACAATAGATCATCTCGACCCGGGGCAAGAGTATGGGTGTTTTATCACAGACTTGAATGGAACAGAATGCACGTTACAACTTTAGCTTTTTTGTATGATGTTTTGATTCAAGTTATGTTTATTTCGATTTGATAATAGATGGTGATTTATTTCATCGTCATGATTTATTGCAAGATGATATGATTCATTTTTATATGCTGTCCATATCTTATGTTTTATATACAATACATAATGATCATCTATCCGATTTAAATTAGGAGATTTATCTCTAATTTCTGTTGAATGTTTACATGCAAGTTCTTACATGAAGATTTATCTCATCATAGTTACTTGCAAATCATAAAGACCACTGTGACTGTATCCATTATATGTTCTGTTATCATAACTCAATTTTAGCATATTTGTTTGACATTTGCTCGGAACAATCTTAAGATCCGTTGCAGGTTTACTTCCCGCATAAGGTGGCTGGATATTCTCTATTGAACAGACATTGGATGCATTAATAGGTTAGTCTGTTTTTCTATTTCGTTTTCTTGTTTATTTTAGAAGTTATATATATATAGTATGATTTCCATTATCTATAATTTTGTATTCAATTAAGTAATTTAATATTTGATTTCATGAATGTATAGATCCAAGAAAACAAACAAAAAAGTAAATAGTATTTTCAGTTTCTTTATTACTGTTGTTAAAGGAACCAATTTACATTCGATTTTTATGAGTTTAGATTAAAACTCGTGATTTGTACAGATTGTATATAGAATTATTATACAAATATTATTTAAATAAATTGTACCTATATATATTTAAATGTACATATTGATTTTAGCGATTGTTATTTATTAGGTTATTGTATTTCCTTTAGTTATTTTTTTTGCTTTCTTTAGGACTTAGATAGGCCAACAAAGACGCTAAACCCGTCAGAGTGAATTAATCCAAATGACTTAGGTTAATTAGACAATCCAGACCGGATTCACTCTTCCAGTTGACGAGCGGTCAATTTCGTCAGTCAACAATTGGTGCTAGAAGGAGGGCATGAATACTATTAATGGCATGAGGAGGTCGCAAGACTCCTCCCCCACCTACCCACTCACCTATAGTAACAAGAAGTCGCTCAGAGGACAACATTTTTCCTCAAACAACAACCACATCAAACGACAGTCCACGGATCACCGTTGAACCAGTAACTCTAAACCCCCTAGGGGGCGACATACAAGAAATTTTTCTTCAATCCATCATAAGAATGCATAGTTCCTTGGCCTGTATCAGACAACCAGGTCAGCCTTTGAACCAACCATTAGACTTCTCTGATATCAGGGAGCAACTTGGAGGTACTAATCTTACCTTAAATCCTACGGATTTAGATCATATCCTCACTCCTGCAAGAGGAGGATCTGGTATTCCACCATGACCACCCCCTTCATCTCCTTCTTCTTCTGGAGAAGAATCCTCAGACGAAGGTAGTTCCTCATCTCAACCTTCGACACCACACACACCTATGGCCAATCTGAACAATCCCACCAGACCTTGGCTCGACCAATATGCAGTGGCCATACCTGGGCCCCAACATCCTTTGCCTAAACATTCAGAGAAATGGCTCCCTAAATTTGATCCAGATTCGAAGAAAATTGCTGAAGATCATATCAAAAACTTCATGCTAGCCATTAGGCTCCGTAGTGTCGAACATGAAGACGTAGTATGTAGGCGTCTTCTCTACACTTTTGAAGGCAACGCCTCTACCTGATACTTTTCCCAACAACCCCACACCATTGTGTCATGGGATAAATTCGAGTCCTATTTCCTTGAGAAATTCGAAGACGATAAGTCTCCTGAAGTTCTAGTCATGGAAGTCTGTTGTTTAAAGATAAACCCCAAAGAAAAGATAAAATAATTTAATAAAATGTTCCTGACATTAAAGAACCGAATCCCCACGGATTTGATGCCTACCGAAAATGTTCTCGTTCCATACTACATGAAAGCCTTACATCAATACATAGCCATTTGGGTAAAAAGGTCCAAGAAAGCCACATTGTTGGAAGCCTTCAAAGAGGCAAGTCAAATCGAGAAAGATATTCTAAGCCTAAAAGACAATACCTTTAACGAGGCAGGGATTATTTCATCCTCCAAGATGATTGAAATCCTTCCTAGGACCCCCCAAAACAAAACTCAACCAGATAGTTCAGATCTAGAAAACTTACAGAAGGTCATTCAGAAGTTGTCTAATCAAGTTATAGATTTGAAAAGGTCGGTTGAAGAAGCTTCTTTGAGCAAAGGGCCTTACAAACCTCCTTTTAGGAAGCCTTTTCCCACAAACCGACCTAACTCAAATTTTGAAGGCCTAAATCTAGAACGTTTACAATTTGCTATTCAAACGATTCTAGAAGCACATGATAACTTGATTCCTCCTGAGATTCCTAAAGAAGTAGCTGAACAAGAGATAATAGAAGAGGACGAATCATCCCCAAACATTTTTGGACATTTTTCCGATAGCATTTTTCAAGCTAATTTCGAAACAGTGCATCCTTACAATACCAGGAGCAAGATAAAAAATAAGTCTTCTTCTGAACCTGTAACTAATGTACTTCCGAAACAGTCTAAATCAATTGAGACTAAACATAATTCAACAAACCCAAGTTTAGACTATGATTTGATTGAGGATTTTAAAAAACTGAGGGCTAGAATTTCTGTCTATGAATTATTAAAATTCCCTTTTCTTCTGCAAAAGATGATGCAAAATATTGCCGAAAACAACAAAAACGACAATCCGAACAACAACAGAGTTACTGAAAACAACCCCAAAAGGTCTCTGCCAAAACGACGTCGTAATCTTCTGATAAAAGAGACCTTGTTGTAAAAAGCGTAACAAATGTAGATAAACTAGCTTTAGGGGCTGCGATTAAGAAAAAACAAACTTCTGCTATTAATACTCGTAGAAATGTCCCTCCCTTTTTGTTGACTTTTTAAATTTTAAATAGGAATGTACATAACTGTATGGTAGATTCAGGTGCATCATCAAATGTAATGCCTTGGTCTGTCTGTCAAAAAATTAATGCTGAAGTTCAATCGTCCA
>ML818603.1:40276-81785 GCA_009831015.1 Picea engelmannii | reverse complement strand
TTTTTTGTGACTTTGTGCTTGTAACCTATTTGACTCAAGACAATAAAGAACAAGAGTTGGTGGACGTAGCCCCAGGGTGGGGGTGAATCACGTAAATATTGTGTGTTATTCTTTGTGCTTTGACTTGATGTGTTTATCCCTTCTTATGCTAAGTGCTTGGACATGTTTAGATAGATCTGCTTATGCTTTGTTCTTATTAGACATGTATGAATGTGCTTAGTGACGATCTGTGAGATCTGATCTGTTTTACTATGGCTAAATGCTGAAATACAATAGACGTAAATGAATGCTACGATTCTCTGTGCTATCTGTGAAGTAGAGTAATGGTTTAATATTGATAATCTATCGGTGCTAAGTTCTCTATAAATGATATAATCACAGATCTATGTCCTATCTAAGGTTGCAGACACTTGAGTCCTGCAACCACCTATGCCTCTACCTCGGGTGAGACTTCATCTGCTTCACAGGTGTTGCTGAAATGGATGGTAGTTAGGGCTTTGTTGGTGCCCTCTTGAGCATTGAACCCTGGGTCTGCCCCTGTGCCAACAATTGTATTAAGTTTTAATGGATGTCAGGTTCAAATAATTCTTATTTGTCCATTGGGTTTTTAACTCCCATTTGATATGGATTATTTAGATTTTTATTCCTTGTGTATTAAAATAAGTTTTTCTTGTTTCAAAACCCTTGAAACTAGCATTAGATGGAACCCTTGAGATGAAAAAATTACTTGGGAAAACCTAGGGAATAGGTGCTTTGATGAATCTTTATTTACTGTTGCTATTAATTGTTTTGCACTTTCCTTTAGGCATTTTGGTTAGGAAAACAAATGTATCTTGCTTCCTGCAAGTTAACATCTGCTCCTTCATTATTTTTGCCCAACGCCTTGGTATCTTAACCTCTCCATTTTTATTGGGAGATGTGAGCTATATGATTTCTTTCCCTTGCCAGTGAAATGCATCTTTATCTCTACATTTTTTTGGTGTAAAACATTCTCAAACTGTGGGGGAAACTAGCAAGAGTTTTTACCATCATTACCTCTACGTTTTTATGTGTAAATCATACCCAACTTGTGGGGGGAACTAGCCTATGTTTTTACCATGAATTCTTTGCATTTTGAAGGATTTATCACCCACCAACAATACATATTCAATCTCTACGATTTTTCCTCTTATTACTCAACAATTTTCCACTTAACATACATCATTTTCACTTGTCCTTTTCTCTGCAATTTCCACCCTTTTACTCATCGTATTTAATGAGTTTTCCTCAGTGACTTTCTAGGAAATTGCTAGCGGATTCATTCATTGGTTTCCCTTTTTCTTACTCATCTATTTTTCATTTAAGGCACCCTGTGTGTGTATGGGAACCCTCCTTTGTTTAGCCGAAAAACACAACGTGCCCTAGCCGATACTAATATCATTCACAAAAAACTCAAGAAGGTCAATTTTTCTGAGTTCTTGGGTGACACGGACGACGCAGCCGCCAAGGCATGTTTGGAGAACATGGTGATGTGATTTGCACTTCACGACTACACCTCTAACATGAAAGTCCGCATGGCAGTCTTTTAGCTGAAGGGGAGCGCTCTTCTATGGTGGAAGACGCTCCTGCCACAACTGAACATGGTTGTCGAGACATGTCATGGTAACTATTCGAGGAGAGGTTCTGGGAGAGGTATCTTTTAGAGGAATTCATTGAGTGCCAACTCAATGAGTTCAACGCCTTACAATAGGGAAGTTGTATGATGCTCGAGTATGAGGCCTGATTCATGGAGTTGCTTAGGTATGATCCACATCTGAACACCGAGAAGCTCAAGGTCAACAAGTTTGTGTTTGACCTTCATGTCAGTGTTCGTGTGAAGGTGAGGATCCTAATGCCTCAGATGTTGCACGATGCAGTCCAAAAGGCCTTGATAGCTAAGGAAGAGATGATCAGTGGGGGTCAAAGTAGGAATCCTATGAGATCGATGGGACATGTGACATTTGCTGCATTGCAACATAAGACACCATCTTTAATACCCCTAGGTTGAACCCCAAATTGTAAATGTAAGTGTAAATGTACTTAAGCTAGTGAACTTTTTGATATCATTTTGCATGCACCTTCCATGGTATAGTGTGAAAATGTACTGCACACTAAAATGATGAAGTGTGCATATTCTAGGATGCCACACACAACAAAATTAAGTGTGCGCTATTTTGAGGCTAGCGAGCCTTCATGTATATGTTTTGTTTTGTAGGCTGGTGAGCCAATTTATTATAAGCTAGGTGGCTTATGTGTTGAATTAGGCCGGAGAGGCTAGATGCTAAAGGCCAGTGAGCCTATTTTTGTATATGTAAATACTCATATCATTAATATAATACATCACTGCATGTAGACCAACCATGATAAAAGAATATGGGGGACTAAACTCCACTAGTTGAGGAAAGGGGGCTAAAAGTTAAGGATAAGGGGCTAAGCTAGGGAGCTTAAGCCAAAAATGAATATTATATTAATATTCCTTAAAGTATAAAGTATGGATAATTATTTTAGCCTAAAGTTATAAGGATGGGGACAAGTGGGCCAAAGTAGCTCTCAACATGACAAGTGTCAAGTTGGGAACACACACACATATAGTTTGGACTTAGTTCATTTTCCCATTAATTCATTCTATCATCATTCAATCACTTATTGAGTTTTCCACCGTACCATTTTTTTACTGTCATTGTACCATACATGTACCTATTCCTATCACTGTACCTGTACCCATATCTGTACCTGTACTCATACATGTACCTGTACTTGGTTATCTTAGGAGATGGACTGAAGAGGGAAATTTTCAGGCCCATGGGATATTGAAGAGGCGGGTTGTTAGGCCCATGAGAAATTTCTCTCTAGGTGAGAGAATTGTTGGGAATTGATTTCTTGAAGGTGCTAAACTGTAGCTACAAGGCTCTGATACTTCCTGTCTGGCCTGTTGCTGAAGCCCCAGAAAGGAAGTGGGGCAGCCAAAGGACTGTTTAGAAAAGAAGGGGCACACTTCCTTGGGTGGTACATGCATGTGGGGAATGAGGGAATGTAGGCTATTAGTTTGAGTTGGCACCTGTGACAAAGTATTTCCTGTTGTCTGAGATACACTAGCCTGGTTAGGAATCCCTTTACCTGGGTGGAGTTTAGTCCCAACTCGGGGGTGACCCACTGCTGAGAGTGATGAGAAGCATGGTTTAAGGCTTGGAGGTTCATGGAAGGTCTACATGCAGTTGGTGTTATTCTTACCAAGAAAAGTGTCAATTGTGTGTTAAATTACATGTTGGATTATTATTTATGTGTTTATTTTTATGCGTTTTTCCTTTGTGTAGTTTATACCTGTCTTTATATTTATGGGTATTTCTTGTCTATGATGCATGTATATGTTTACGGTTATTTCCATATGAATCTATGCATTTACATAAGGTATTTTTCCATTTTAAGATTTATGTATAAAGTTTTGCAAGAGTTTAAGTGTGTATATGTTTTAATTTTCATACAATTCAATTTTTTTGGCATGGCATAGCCCAGTTGGATGCTTGGGATGTTACACTAACTAGACATCCATCAGGGTATCAAGGTACTCCAAGAAAATCCACTTTCATGACACCATGACGACCGACGCCTCAACAACAGATTCCCTATAGAGGACCACAAGACGAGTAGCAACGTTGTCCGCATGAGTAGCAGTTTAGGCCTGTTTAGTAGAATAGACCAGGGTTTCAGGCTGGCAGACAACAACTTCTACTTCAGGGACCAGGCATACTAGACTGAATACCAGATGTTGGACATGTGGAGAGACACATTACCAACGTGACTGTCTAGTTGAGAGTTCCAGAGCATTTGGGTCAGCCGAACACACTGCATTAGGATATTTGGGCAATGCCCACCAGATTCATGCAACGATGAATAACCACCAGGAAGAGCACCAGTATACTGTGCTCAAGACGTTAGGTACCATCGTGTTGGCAACAATAATATAATTGTTATTTTTATAAAATGACCTACGTCAGCTGCCTACACAGGGTCTATGAATTTTTATTACTCTTCATGAGCAGTCTCCTAAACAACAGCTGTAAATCATCGCTTTTTACTTATCGTCTATTCACACTTCGTTTTCATGACTGAAAGCATGAAACATTGCGATTGTAATTACCATTTTGTTTTAAAAAGTTTCATTGAAGGCAAATGGTTTAATTTGTCATGAAGTTTGATTTCTTGCCATGAAGATATTACCCTGTTTTGTTTTTGACCCTGTCAACTCTAAGCATGCCTAGGAGATTGATATTTTTAACAAACAAAAGACCCCCACCATTTGATTTTTTTGTATTGGTTTTGGTTTGATTTTGGATCGCATTTCTTTCATAAAACTTTTGATTATTCGATTTTTTAAAACTTACCCAACTTTGTAATCAAACCATGATGCGTGCACTTATGTTTGCTATGAGTACTTTGGTCCTAGCTCGTACTCATTACCAAGGTGGCATATGATGTACAGATCGCCATTACTTCTTAGGATGGTCTCAGGTTTCACAAACCTATTCGCATGTGTTTTGATTAAACACCCTTCTCGTCGTTACAACGTGTATTGTTAAGTTCGAGGTTATGGCTCTGTTTGTTTTTTGCAAACCCTACCTGTATGATGTGCTTTAATTACCTTCCCATCCAGTATGTCCCCTATAGTGAGGATTGAACCGAACGGTATCCAAACCCTTCTCTCATACGACAATGCAAGGGAGGATTTGGAAAGAAATGGCTGGCATGTTTTCATCAAGAAGTTTCAGGGTTTTAATCTTCAGATTGTCCAAGAGTTATCCTTATCCTTTGATGGTTGTAGGGAAAAAGTTGGTGATATGCAATTGGAGGTAACCGAGGAGTTCCTGAGTCAAGCCACAGGATTTCCAGCGGTTGGTCAAAAAATGGTTTAAGAATGCAAAAGTGGAGGAAGTCCCTTGGACCCTACTATTTACATCACGAAAAATAACAAGCTGTGATAGAGGTATGCCAATTTCATTCCTAAAAATTTGATGGCATGGTTTACTCGTTGTGGTGAAATAATTTTTTACATGTGAGAGAAGGTTTGGACTTGTATTTTTATATCATTTATTCCTGCTTATGATTTTTATGGGTTTCCCTATGAATATCCCTTATTACCTACTCATAAGTCTGTATAAAATGGGAAAAAGATTTAAGAAACAGAGGTCAGACTCAAGTCTTTTTCATCATGGCCTTATTAAAATCATCTTCATACATCAGTTAGAATCGCAGAATGACTGTTGGGAATCGTTTATTACACGAAATGGTTTTCGTAATCCTGAATTGGGAGAAGTAGATAAGCTCATAGTTGAGGAAACCCTTGTCCACCCGACGACATCTCGTCCACCTCCCTAGGCTTATGAGTCTTCCCCTAAAAATGAACCCTTGATCTATGCTAAGGTTATTCAACAAGATATTCAACCAGTTACACATCCAAATGACGGTGTTAAAATTGCAAGGAAGCCTACAAGAAATAAGTTTAAAAGTAATGTTGAAGTCAATTTCAAAAACAAAAGAGCTAGCAGGGTAATTTCTCGAAGTCTTTGAAATAAGGAAAACTCTCGTGTAGATGTGATTAGCATGATTGAGGTTAATGGAAGCTCAGACTCTGAAATCCACAAATTCCTTACACAGGAAGACCTTGTGTCATTCGGGTTATACCCTGACAGACCCTATAACTTTGTCGATAATCTGCCTCCTTGTTTAAAAGACAACCCAGAGTTTTCGGGTGTACATCTCTGCAATAAATTTGCTATTTGTATGGAGGGTTCTTCGATCCATAATATGGTTCATTCTGATGCAAACGCCTCATAGTCACAATGCGATGTCTGCCTATCATGGATTGACAGATACTATACTGATGTCCCATTTCTACAGTCACGAGTCAAGTTTTTAAAAGACCAAGTTGATTTTTTAACAAACGAGAAAAATAGGCTTGAATCTATCATCCAAGGGAAGGAGAAGCATTTGAAAACCATAGGTCATGTGATTTTTAAAAATGTAGAGGCAGCTACAACCATCGTTAAGTCCAAAGTTTCATGATACAATTTGATTTTATGATTTTTTTATATATAGCATGATTATTGTCATTCTTATGTTAGATTATTTGGTTTGATAGAATAAACTATTTTTATTATTAGATTAGCCTATTTTTGTTTATTCAATAAAATGAGATTTCATTTGCTATTATAACTAGCTACAGAATCGCAAGATTCTGTAGCTAGTTAAGAAAATTCGAATTGTCTAAATTGATGACAGGAAACATATCTGAGATCTTCCTATTTTATTTTGATTTCAGGATAATTCAGGAGCCCATGATTTCAAAGATGATATGAAGCACTTTTTAGATCTCCCAGTCATATCTATTATGTATTTTGAAATAGATTGTTGTTAGTTTTTGGATATTTAGTAAGATCAGGGAGGTTGCATCCCCATTTATTATTGCAACAAACTTGATCTCATGAATAGGAAACAATTATGTTTCCTACGACCTATATAAACCTTTAATTTTGTAAACAATAGATGTCCTCGGCCTGGGGCAAGAGTATGGGCATTTTATCACAAACTTGAATGGAACATAATGTACATTACAACTTTAGCTTTTCTGTATGATGTTTTGATTCAAGTTATGTTTATTTCGATTTGATAATAGATGGAAGTTGCTTTCGTCGTCATGATTTATTGCAAGTTGATATGATTCATTTTTATATGCTGTCCATATCTTATGTTTTAGATACAATACACAATGATCATCTATCCAATTTAAATTAGGAGATTTATCTCTAATTTCTGTTGAATGTTTACATGCAAGTCCTTACAAGAAGATTTATCTCATCGTATTTACTTGCAAATCATAAAGACCACTGTGACTGTATCCATTATATGTTCTGTTATCATAACTCAATTTCAGCATATTTGTTTCGCATTTGTTCGGAACAATCTTAAGATCTGTTGCAGGTTTACTTCCCGGATAAGATGGATGGATATTCTCTATTGAACAAACATTGGATGCATTAATAGGTTAGTCTGTTATTCTATTTCATTTTCTTGTTTATTTTAGAAGTTATATATATATATATATATAGTATGATTTCCATTATCTATAATTTTCTGTTCAATTAAGTAGTTTAATATTTGATTTCATGAATGTATACATCCAAGAAAACAAAACAAAAAAGTAAATAGTATTTTCCGTTTCTTTATTACTGTTGTTAAAGGAACCAATTTACATTTGATTTTTATGAGTTTAGATTAAAACTTGTGATTTGTACAGATTGTATATAGAATTATTATACATATATTATTTAAATAAATTGTACCTATATATATTTAAATGTACGAATAGATTTTAGCGATTGTTATTTCTTAGGTTATTGTATTTCCTTTAGTTATTTTTTCTTTCTTTCTTTAGGACTTAGATCGGCCAACGAAGCCGCTAAACCCGTCGGAGTGAATTAATCCAAACAACTTTGGTTAATTAGACAACCCCGGACCGGATTCACTCTTCCAGTTGATGAGCGGTCAATTTCGCCCATCAACAAATGGCGCTAGAAGGAGCTCCTGAATACTATTAATGGAACGAGGAGGTCGCAAGACTCCTCCCCCACTTACCTTCTCACCTATAGTAACAAGAAATCGCTCAGATGACAACATTGTCCCTCAAACAACAACCACATCAAATGACAGTCCACGGATCACCATTGAACTAGTAACTCTAAACCCCCTAGGGGGCGACATACAAGAAATTTCTCGTCAATCCCTCATAAGAACGCACAGTTCCTTGGCATGTATTAGACAACCAGGTTGGCCTTTGAACCAACTATTAGACTTCTCTGATATCAGGGATCAACTTGGAGGTACTGATCTTACCTTAAATCCTATGGATCCAGATCATATCGTCACTCCTGCAGTAAGAGGATCTGGTATTCCACCATCACCACCCCCTTCATCTCCTTCTTCTTCTGGAGAAGAATCCTCAGATGAAGGCAGTTCCTCATCTTAGCCTTCGACACCATCCACACCTATGGAAAATCCGAACAATCCCACTAGACCTTGGCTTGACCAAGATGCAGTGGCCATACCTGGGCCCAAACATCCTTTGCCTAAACATCTTGAGAAATGGCTCCCTAAATTTGACCCAAATTCGAGGCAAATTGCTGAAGATCATATCAAAAAATTCATGCTAGCGATTAGGCTCCGTAGTGTCAAACACGAAGACATAGTATGTAGGCTTCTTCCCTACACTTTTGAAGGAAATGCCTCTACCTGGTACTTTTCCCAACAACCCCACACCATCGTGTCATGGGATAAATTCGAGTCCTGTTTCCTTTAGAAATTCAAAGACGATAAGTCTCCTAAAGTTCTAGTCATGGAACTCTCTAGTTTAAAGATGAACCCCAAAGAAAAGATAAAAGACTTTAATCAAAGGTTCCTGACATTAAAGAACCGAATCCCCACGGATTTGATGCCTGCCGAAAATCTTATCCTCGCATACTACAAGAAAGCCTTACATCAAAACATAGCCATTTGGGTTAAAAGGTCCAAGAAAGCCACATTGTTAGAATCCTTCGAAGAGGCGAGTCAAATCGAGAAAGATATTCTAAGCCTAAAAGACAATACGTTTAACGAGGCAGAGATTATTTCATCCTCCAAGAAGAAAATTGAAATGGTTCCTAAACCCCCCCAAAACAAAACTCAGCCAGATAGTTGAGATCTAGAAAACTTACATAAGGTCGTTCAAAAGTTGTCTAATCAAGTTATAGATTTGAAAAGGTCGGCTGAAGAAGATTCTTTGAGCAAAGGGCCTTACAAAGCCCCTTTTAGGAAGCCTTTTCCCACAAACCGGCCTAACTCAAATTATGAAGGCCTAAATCTAGAAAGTTTACAATTTTCTATTCAAATGATTCTAGAAGCACATGATAACTTGATTCCTCCCAAGATTCCTGAAGAAGTAGCTAAACAAGAGATAGTAGAAGAGAACGAATCCTCCCCAAACATTTTCGGACATTTTTCCGATAACATTTTTCAAGCTAATTTCGAAATAGTGCATCCTTACAATACCAGGAGCAAGACAACAAATAAGTCTTCTTCTGAAATTGTAACTAATGTACTTCCAAAACAGTCTAAATCAATTGAGACTAAACAAAATTCAACAAACCCAAGTTTAGACTATGATTTGATTGAGGATTTTAAAAAACTGAGGGCTAACATTTCTGTTTACGAATTATTAAAATTCCCTTTTCTTCTGCAAAAGATGCTGCAAAATATTGCCAAAAACAACAAAAACGACAATCCGAACAGTAACAAAGTTGCTGAAAACAACCCAAAAACACCCCAAAAGGTCTCCTCCAAAATGCCGTTAGAATCTTCTGATAAAAGAGACCTTTCTATAAAAAGTTTAACAAATGTAGATAAACTAGCTTTAGGGAATGCGATTAAAAAACAACAAACTTCCGCTGTTAATACTTGCAGAAATGTCCCTCCCTTTTTGTTGACTTTTTAAATTTTCAATAGGAATTTACATAACTATATGGTAGATTCAGGTGCATCATCAAACGTAATGCCTTGGTCTTTTTGTCAAAAAATTAATGCCGAAGTTCAACTGTCCATCCTGAAATTTATTCATCTTGATCGAACTAGTGTTAAAGTGATAAAAAAATTAAAGAATGTGCTTATCAGATTATCATCTAATCCTAAAGTCCATCAAGTGATTGATATCATTGTCGTAGATATCCCAGAAGTATATGATTTGTTTTTAAGTAGAGATTGGTCAAAACAATTACATGGCTATTTTGCAATGGATTGGTCTCACTTGTGGCTGCCCGAGAATGGAAAACCTAACAGGATCAAGGTAAATCCTGAGAGTTTTCTTAAGTTCACGGTAACCGATTTAAATGATCCTAATGAACCATTCACTGCTTCTCCAAATTCACCTGAAATACAGGGGATGGACACTTTTTTCGACAATTTCATGGTTGAAACCTCTACTATTACTAATCCAGAAACATAGTCCAGAATTATGACATGCACATAGTCGACAAACTTCTCTCAGTGCCCACATGCACCTGATGAAAATCAAATATGGTGTCTTTACTTCGATGAGTCAAATTCTAAGGAAGGAGTTGGTGCAGGGTGTGTGCTCATTGATCCAGCAGGTAACAAGACTTTGATTGCTTCCTGGTTAGAATTCGAATGCACAAACAACACAACTGAATATGAGGCACTCCTGCAAGGTCTTAGAAAAGAACTAGATTTGAACATTCATAATTTGATTGTCTTTGGTGATTTAGAAATCGTGGTTAGACAGGTAAAAAATTCTATCCACTATTTATCTCCGCAACTTAAAAGCTATTAGAATGAGGTATGGAACTTGATGAATAAGTTTTCTGTGTTTAACATAAATTCTATTTCTAGATTGAATAATTCTGAGGTGGATTTGTTAGCTAACGTCGCCTCAATTTTTTTTCCTGCAGAAGGCCTATCTTCGAATACATTTACCATCGAATTGTTTTTCAGACCATCCGTGCCGGACAACATCACAAATTGGAGAGTCTTCAATGACGATCAACAGATCATCAGTTTTTTGCACATGGAAGAAACGTTCCAGGGCGCAGTGATCGACAAAGGTACCCACGATGAAAATCTTTGCAATTTTACGGTAATACTAGATCCAAGATCCCCAGAGTCTGCATCGGACATGGTAAACTCTATCCCAAGATTTGTGGTTATATTAGAAAATTTTTATGATCTTCATGATAAGTTCAAAAAATCAGTGAATTGTAAAAGGAATAGTTCTTCCTTGATACATGAAAAAGTAAATTTGGGAACTGAAGACAACCCACAGTGCATCAATTTGGGGTTGGGATGTTTTGAGCAAGAAAAGGTAGCATTTATTAATCTATTTAAGAAATTCAGAGATGTCTTTGCTTGGACTTACAGCGACTTAAAAGCCTTTGATCCTAACATCATACAACACATTATTCCCATGAAACCCCAGACCCAACCTTTCCAACAGAAGTTAAGAAAGATGCACCCTAAACTCTAACCAACAGTCAAGAAAGAATTAAACAAACCCCTGAATGCTAAAATAATCTTCCCAGTAAGGCATACACAGTGGGTCTCTAATGTTGTCCCTGTGAGGAAGAAGAGTTGTGAAGTCCGACTATGTGTCGATTTTCGAAATCTCAACCGAGCGTTTGATAAAGACAACTACCCTATCCCTCCCATGGAGCAGATCCTTTAACAGGTATCTGGTTCTGAAAGATTATCCTTGTTGGATGGTTTTTGAGGGCATAACCAAGTCCTTATGTCTCCCCCAGACCAGCTCAAAACTACTTTCCGTACCCCATGGGGCACCTACGCTTATAGAAAGATGCCCTTTGGGCTCATAAACGCTGATGCCACTTTTTAGAGAGCGATGGATATTGCTTTCCATGGCTTAATCAATCAATCTATAGTAGTTTACCTAGATGACATCACTGTCTTCTAAAAAAATAAAGGAGATCATCTAGCTCATCTAAGATCTGTTCTACAACGATGTCGTAAGTACGACATTTCTTTAAATCTTAAAAAATATGTCTTCGCAGTAGAACAAGGTAAGATCCTAGGATTCATTGTATCAAATGAAGGGATGATTATCGACCCTAAAAGGACCCAAGTCATTTCGAAACTTCCCCCTCCCTCGTAAAAAAAGTCCATGCAATCTTTCTTAGGACAGATAAACTTTGTTAGGAGATTCGTCGCCATCTTTTTAGAAATGGTGAGACCAATACAAAACCTAATAAAAAAGTATGTACAGTACCATTGAGGACCTTTAGAAAGTCAGGCTTTTGATTCAATAAAAAAGGCTATAGTAGACGCTCCTTCTCTAATGAGCCCTAATTTTTCGCAAGACTTCACCCTCTACACGTTTTCCTCTGATCGGTCTTACGCTGCTATCCTAACTCAAAAGAATGATGAAAACAATGAAGTCCCAATTGCCTTTATGAGATCAGACTTCAAGGGAGCAAAACTTAATTACCCAGCAGTAGATCAACAAGCTTATGATGTTTTTAAAGCGTTAAAACACTTTCAATATTATCTGCTGAAATCTAGGATGAAAATCATTGTTCGTTACCCTGCTATCAGAAATTTGTTAGTACAGAAAGAACTAGGGGGAAAAAGGGCAAAATGGGTCACATCCTTACAAGAATATGACATAGAAATCACCCCAACACAAATTGTTAGAGGCCAAGGTTTATGTAAGTTGGTGTCTGATTCATCTATAGGACAACAAAATGAAACTGATATGATAATTCGAGATCAACACCATCAAAATAAAATCTGCTGTGCACAAAACCTTACTAGTCCCTCGTACGACGACATCAAATTTTGTCTTACACATGGATGAGCTCCCCGTCACCTTGATCCCCAAAAACAGAGAGCACTAAGATTAAAATATGCTTCTTTCCAGATGATTAACGGTATTTTATTTCGCCAAAATTTTGATCGAATACTTATGCATTGTCTTGAAAAAGATGAAGCATAAAAAGTCTTATTGCAGTCACATGCAGGGGAAGCTGGTGGGCATTTTGGTGGAGACACCACTGCCCACAAAGTATTAAGAGTAGGTTATTACTAGCTTACCCTTTTCAAAGATGCTCATGCCTTATGCTGTAAGTGTGTAATTTGTCAAAAGGCATCTGGATGGATACAGAAACCAACATTCCCATTGAAACCAGTTTCGGTAGACTCCCCTTTTCAATAGTGGGGCCTGGATATTATAGGTCCAATCAATATAACATCCTCACAACAACATAAATACATCATAACAACCAAAGATTATTTGACTAGGTGGTCCAAGGCTGCCCCATTAAAAGTTGTAAACACCAGCCAGGTAATATCCTTCCTGAATTCAAATATTATCACTCATTTCGATATTCCTGAATGCCTAGTATTTGACAATGCTTCCTATTTTTCATCTCTTGAAATGAGTGATTTCGCTCTAGAAAAAGGAATAAAATTAAAGTACTCTGCCATCTATTACCCCCAAGGCAATGGTTTGGCGGAATCAACTAATAAAAACCTGATCAAAATTATCAAGAGAACGGTCTCCGAAAACCATAAAAACTGGCATAACACACTATTGAATGTGATCTGGGCTGACAGGGTAACTCCTAAAACTGTTGTTGGTAATTATCCCTTTTTTCTAGTTTACGACAGGGAAACGATTCTTCCACCGCATGTCCTTCTTCCATCTCTGCAGTTATCGCAGAAAGTGCAAGAAGAAGACTGTCCGCCCTCAGAGAGTCGGATTAACGCTTTGCTAAAGTTAGATGAAGTAAGGGCTCAAGCAAAACAAAAATTGGATCAACATCAACTCATTGTTAAAAAATGGTTTGATTCCAATTCTGCCTCTGACAGAAGTTTTGAGGTAGGCGACCTTGTCCTTAAGTGGGACAAACCTCATGAGGGAAAAGGAGAGCATACTAAGTTTCATAACTTGTGGTTGGGACCATTTTTTAATTGCTGAGAAACTGGGTCCCAGTTCTTTTCTTCTGAAGAATTTAGAGGGACAACCAGACACCTTCCTGGTGAATGGCCAAGCTCTCAAAAAGTACTTCACCTGATGATGCTCCCATACACCCTTTGTAAATATTTTATGTTTTACTTGCTTTTTGTTTATCTTTTCTGGTTTGTTTTGGTTTTCATTTTCTTATTATCGGTCTTTTAAAACACACATGCATGCACCACGGGTTAGCTCAGACAAAGAAAACAAAAAACTTCCCCTCGAAAATAACTACTGAAAATTGTCAGAACATCAATTGCTGTATTTCTCTGAAATTGTAGCCTTGTTAAAGATGACTTTTTGTTTGAAAAGCGTTTTCTTGGTTTCAATCAACAATTGAAAGTATTAACGACCATCTATAAAAATCTTTTTATGCTATCCCTGTTCTTTAAGAGAGAAACTCAACGATGTCTCCCTGTTCTTGAAAATTGGTTTTATTAATGAACTATTTTTGGATCTTGATGAAGGACAACACAATTTTTTTTTTAAGGTCTGTGACATAATGACTGGAATTTTCAGCATTACCCCACTCTATTGAATATTTTAAACAAATATAATATGAATAAACTCTCAGAGAGATGAGGGAAGTGTTTGTAAACCCACCGGGACACTGAACATGGCTTCTGGCAGCGGGTAAATGCATGCATGATGGAAATATAACTTTGTTGGGGTACTGAACAGGCCCGCTGGTAGTGAAGCAATGTTAGGTGAAAGAAAATTCTCAGATATGGATTTCGTTTTGGCCTTAAACATCCTTCGTTATGATCTGAAATTTCTTGATAGGATACAAACGTCAGAGTGGGTTAATTGACATCCTTGTCGAGGCTATGGACGCTTGTTGGCAGCAACATCTCTGTCAACAATATTGGAGAATTTAACTTAACATTGTGACTTTCTTTCACCAAGTTTGTCACCAGTTTTTGTTTCTTTAAAAATAAAAGTTATCAGAAACTAGACTGCTTTATGATTATTTGATATGTTCAAATGACTTTTCCATTGTTCTTCGATTTGAATATTTTTATATTTTTCTAACCTGAACTCATTTGTGTAACAGAGATAACTGCTTCTCCCAGCATGTCGTCATTGTTGGCAGCAATAATATAATTGTTATTTTTATAAAATGACCTACGTCAGCTGCCTACACAGGGTCTATGAATTTTTATTACTCTTCATGAGCAGTCTCCTAAACAACAATTGTAAATCGTCGCTTTTTACTTATCGTCTATTCACGCTTCGTTTTCATGACTGAAAGCATGAAAACCTGCGACTGTAATTACCATTTTGTTTAAAAAAGTTTCATTGAAGGCGAATGGTTTAATTTGTCACGGAGTTTGATTTATTTCCATGAAGATATTACCCTGTTTTGTTTTTGAACCTATGAACTCTAAGCATGCCTAGGAGATTGATATCTTTAACAAAAAAAATACCCCCACCATTTGATTTTTTTGTATTGGTTTTGGTTTTATTTTTGAACACATTTCTTTCATAAAACTTTTGATTATTTGATTTTTTAAAACTTACCCAACTTTGTAATCAAACCATGATGCGTGCACTTATGTTTGTTCTGAGTACTTTGGTCCTAGCTCGTACTCATTACCAAGGTAGCATACGATGTACATATCACCATTACTTCTTAGGATTGTCTCGGGTTTCACAAACCCATTTGCATGAATTTTGATTAAACACCCTTCTCGTCATTACAGTGTGTATTGTTAAGCTGGGGCTTATGGCTTTGTTTCTGTTTTGCAAACCCTACCTGTATGCTGGGATTTGATTACCTTATCGTCCAGTATGGCCCCTGTAGTGAGGATTGAACCAAATGGTATCCAAAACCTACTCTCACACGACGATGCTAGGGAGGATTTGGAAAGAAATAGCTGGCATGTTTTCATCAAGAAGTTTCAGGGTTTTAATCTTCAGGTTTCCCAAGAGTTCGCCTTATCCTTTGTTGGTTGTAGGGAAAAAGTTGGTGATATTCAATTGGAGGTAACCGAGGAGTTCCTGAGTCAAGCCACAGGATTTCCAGCGGTTGGTCAGAAATGGTTTAAGAACGCAAAAGTAGAGGAAGTCCCTTGGACCCTGCTATATACATCGCGAAAAATAACCAGCTGTGATAGAGGTATGCCAATTTCATTCCTAAAAATTCGTTGGCATGGTTTACTCGCTGTGGTGAAACAATTTGTTACATGTGAGGGAAGGTTCAGACTTTTATTTTTATATCATTTATGCCTTCTTATGAGTTTTATGGGTTTCCCTCTGAATATACCTTATTACCTACTCAGAAGTCTGTATAAAATGGGGAAAATATTTAAGAAACAGAGGTCAGACTCAAGTCTTTTTCATCATGGCCTTATTAAAATCATCCTCACACATCAGTTAGAATCGCAAAATGATTGTTGGGATTCATTTATTACACGAAATGGTTTTCGTAATCCTTAATTGGGATAAGTAGATAAGCCCGTCGTTGAGGAAACCCTTGTCCACCCGACGACATCTCTTCCACCTCCCCAAGATTATGTCTCTTCCCCTAAAAACGAATCCTTGATCTACCCTAAGGTTATTCAACAAGCTAGTCAATCGGTTACACATCTAAAGTATGGTGTTAAAATTGCAAGGAAGCCTACATGAAAGAAGTTTAAAAGTAATGTTGATGTCAATTTAAAAAAAAAAAGAGCTGGCAGGGTAATTTATCAAAGTCTTCGAAATAAGGCAAACTCTCATGCAGATGTGATTATCATGATTGAAGTTAATGAAAGCTCAGACTCTGAAATTGAAAAATTCCTTGCAGAGGAAGATCTTGTGTCATTGGGGCTATACCCTGACAGACCCTATAACTTTGTTGATAATCTACCTCCATGTTTAAAAGACAACATAGAGTTTCCTGGTGTCCATATCTGCAATAAACCTTCTATTCATATGGAGGGTTCTCTGATCCATAATCTGGTTTGTTCTGATGCAAACGCTTCACAGTCATAATGCGACGTCTGCCTATCATGGATCGACAGATACTATACTGATGTCCCGTTTCTACAGTCACAAGTCACGTTTTTAAAAGACCAAGTTGATGTTTTAACAAATGAGAAAAACAAGCTTGAATCTATCATCCAAGGGAAGGAGAAGCGTTTGAAAACCACAGGTCATGTGATTTTTAAAAATGTAGAGGTAGATACAACCATTGTTAACTCCAAAGTTTCATGATACAATTTGATTTTATGATTTTTTTATATATCCCATGACTATTGTCATTCTTAAGTTAGATTATTTGGTTTGATAGAATAAACTATTTTTATTATTAGATTAGCCTATTTTATTTATTCAATAAAATGAGATTTCATTTGCTATTATAACTAGCTACAGAATCGCAAGATTCTGTAGCCAGTTAAGAAAATTCGAATTGTCTAAATTGATGACAGGAAACATATCTGAGATCTTCCTATTTTCTTTTGCTTTTAGGATAATTTAGGATCCCATGATTTCAAAGATGATATGAAGCACTTTTTAGATCTCCCAGTCATATCTATTATGTATTTTGAAATAGATTGTTGTTAGTTTTTGGATATTTAGTAAGATCAGGGAGGTTGCATCCCCGTTTATTTTTGGAACAAACTTGATCTCATGAACATGAAACAGTTATGTTTCCTGAGACCTATATAAACCTTTCATTTTGTAAACAATAGATCATCTCGACCCGGGGCAAGAGTATGGGTGTTTTATCACAGACTTGAATGGAACAGAATGCACGTTACAACTTTAGCTTTTTTGTATGATGTTTTGATTCAAGTTATGTTTATTTCGATTTGATAATAGATGGTGATTTATTTCATCGTCATGATTTATTGCAAGATGATATGATTCATTTTTATATGCTGTCCATATCTTATGTTTTATATACAATACATAATGATCATCTATCCGATTTAAATTAGGAGATTTATCTCTAATTTCTGTTGAATGTTTACATGCAAGTTCTTACATGAAGATTTATCTCATCATAGTTACTTGCAAATCATAAAGACCACTGTGACTGTATCCATTATATGTTCTGTTATCATAACTCAATTTTAGCATATTTGTTTGACATTTGCTCGGAACAATCTTAAGATCCGTTGCAGGTTTACTTCCCGCATAAGGTGGCTGGATATTCTCTATTGAACAGACATTGGATGCATTAATAGGTTAGTCTGTTTTTCTATTTCGTTTTCTTGTTTATTTTAGAAGTTATATATATATAGTATGATTTCCATTATCTATAATTTTGTATTCAATTAAGTAATTTAATATTTGATTTCATGAATGTATAGATCCAAGAAAACAAACAAAAAAGTAAATAGTATTTTCAGTTTCTTTATTACTGTTGTTAAAGGAACCAATTTACATTCGATTTTTATGAGTTTAGATTAAAACTCGTGATTTGTACAGATTGTATATAGAATTATTATACAAATATTATTTAAATAAATTGTACCTATATATATTTAAATGTACATATTGATTTTAGCGATTGTTATTTATTAGGTTATTGTATTTCCTTTAGTTATTTTTTTTGCTTTCTTTAGGACTTAGATAGGCCAACAAAGACGCTAAACCCGTCAGAGTGAATTAATCCAAATGACTTAGGTTAATTAGACAATCCAGACCGGATTCACTCTTCCAGTTGACGAGCGGTCAATTTCGTCAGTCAACAATTGGTGCTAGAAGGAGGGCATGAATACTATTAATGGCATGAGGAGGTCGCAAGACTCCTCCCCCACCTACCCACTCACCTATAGTAACAAGAAGTCGCTCAGAGGACAACATTTTTCCTCAAACAACAACCACATCAAACGACAGTCCACGGATCACCGTTGAACCAGTAACTCTAAACCCCCTAGGGGGCGACATACAAGAAATTTTTCTTCAATCCATCATAAGAATGCATAGTTCCTTGGCCTGTATCAGACAACCAGGTCAGCCTTTGAACCAACCATTAGACTTCTCTGATATCAGGGAGCAACTTGGAGGTACTAATCTTACCTTAAATCCTACGGATTTAGATCATATCCTCACTCCTGCAAGAGGAGGATCTGGTATTCCACCATGACCACCCCCTTCATCTCCTTCTTCTTCTGGAGAAGAATCCTCAGACGAAGGTAGTTCCTCATCTCAACCTTCGACACCACACACACCTATGGCCAATCTGAACAATCCCACCAGACCTTGGCTCGACCAATATGCAGTGGCCATACCTGGGCCCCAACATCCTTTGCCTAAACATTCAGAGAAATGGCTCCCTAAATTTGATCCAGATTCGAAGAAAATTGCTGAAGATCATATCAAAAACTTCATGCTAGCCATTAGGCTCCGTAGTGTCGAACATGAAGACGTAGTATGTAGGCGTCTTCTCTACACTTTTGAAGGCAACGCCTCTACCTGATACTTTTCCCAACAACCCCACACCATTGTGTCATGGGATAAATTCGAGTCCTATTTCCTTGAGAAATTCGAAGACGATAAGTCTCCTGAAGTTCTAGTCATGGAAGTCTGTTGTTTAAAGATAAACCCCAAAGAAAAGATAAAATAATTTAATAAAATGTTCCTGACATTAAAGAACCGAATCCCCACGGATTTGATGCCTACCGAAAATGTTCTCGTTCCATACTACATGAAAGCCTTACATCAATACATAGCCATTTGGGTAAAAAGGTCCAAGAAAGCCACATTGTTGGAAGCCTTCAAAGAGGCAAGTCAAATCGAGAAAGATATTCTAAGCCTAAAAGACAATACCTTTAACGAGGCAGGGATTATTTCATCCTCCAAGATGATTGAAATCCTTCCTAGGACCCCCCAAAACAAAACTCAACCAGATAGTTCAGATCTAGAAAACTTACAGAAGGTCATTCAGAAGTTGTCTAATCAAGTTATAGATTTGAAAAGGTCGGTTGAAGAAGCTTCTTTGAGCAAAGGGCCTTACAAACCTCCTTTTAGGAAGCCTTTTCCCACAAACCGACCTAACTCAAATTTTGAAGGCCTAAATCTAGAACGTTTACAATTTGCTATTCAAACGATTCTAGAAGCACATGATAACTTGATTCCTCCTGAGATTCCTAAAGAAGTAGCTGAACAAGAGATAATAGAAGAGGACGAATCATCCCCAAACATTTTTGGACATTTTTCCGATAGCATTTTTCAAGCTAATTTCGAAACAGTGCATCCTTACAATACCAGGAGCAAGATAAAAAATAAGTCTTCTTCTGAACCTGTAACTAATGTACTTCCGAAACAGTCTAAATCAATTGAGACTAAACATAATTCAACAAACCCAAGTTTAGACTATGATTTGATTGAGGATTTTAAAAAACTGAGGGCTAGAATTTCTGTCTATGAATTATTAAAATTCCCTTTTCTTCTGCAAAAGATGATGCAAAATATTGCCGAAAACAACAAAAACGACAATCCGAACAACAACAGAGTTACTGAAAACAACCCCAAAAGGTCTCTGCCAAAACGACGTCGTAATCTTCTGATAAAAGAGACCTTGTTGTAAAAAGCGTAACAAATGTAGATAAACTAGCTTTAGGGGCTGCGATTAAGAAAAAACAAACTTCTGCTATTAATACTCGTAGAAATGTCCCTCCCTTTTTGTTGACTTTTTAAATTTTAAATAGGAATGTACATAACTGTATGGTAGATTCAGGTGCATCATCAAATGTAATGCCTTGGTCTGTCTGTCAAAAAATTAATGCTGAAGTTCAATCGTCCAACTTGAAAATTATTCAGCTTGATCGAACCAGTGTGAAAGTGATAGGCGAATTAAAGAATGTGCTTATCATATTATCATCTAATCCTAAAGTCCATCAAGTGATTGATATCATTTTCATAGATATCCCAGAAGTATATGGTTTGTTTTTAAGTAGAGATTGGTCAAAACAATTACATGGCTATTTTGCAACGGATTGGTCTCACTTGCGGGTGTCCGAGAATGGAAAACCTAACAGGATCAAGGTAAATCGTGAGTATTATCTTAAGTTCACGGTAACCGATTTAAATTATCCTAATGAACCATTCACTGCTTCTGCAAATTCACCTGAAATACATGGGATGGACACTTTTTTCGGTAATTTCATGGCTGAAACCTCTACTATTACTGACCTAGAATGACAATCCAGAATTATGACATGCACACAGTTGACAACCTTCTCTCATTGGCCACATGCACTTGACGAAAATTAAATATGGTCTCTTTACTTCGATGGGTCAAAATCTAAGGAAGGAGATGGTGTAGGTTGCGTGCTCATTGATACAACAGGTAACAAGAATTTGATTGCTTGCCGGTTAGAATTCGAATGCACAAACAACACAGCTGAATATGAGGCACTCCTGCAAGGTCTCAGAAAAGAACTAGATTTGAACATTTAGAATTTGACTGTCTTTGGTGATTCAGAAATCGTGGTTAGACAGGTAAAAAATTCTATCCACTATTTATTTCCACACATTAAAAGCTATCAGACTGAGGTATGGAACTTGATGAACAAGTTTTCTGCATTTAACATAAATTCTATTCCTAGATTGAATAATTCTGAGGCAGATTTGTTAGCTAACGTCGCCTCAAAATTTTTTCCTACATAAGGCCTATCTTTGAATGCATTTTCTGTCAAATTGTTGTTCAGACCATCCATCCCGGACAACATCACAAATTGGAGAGTCTTCGATGACGATTAATAGATCATCAATTTTCTGCACATGGAAGAAACTTTCCAGGGCGCAGTGATTGACGAAGGTACCCACAAAGAAAATATTCATGATTTTACGGTAATACCAGATCCAAGATCCCCGGAGTCTGCATCGGACATGGTAAACTCTATCCCAAAATCTATGGTTAGATTAGAAAATTTTTATGATCTTCATGATAAGTTCAAAAAATCAGTGAATTGTAAAACGAATAGTTCTTCCTTGACACATGAAAAAGTAAATTTGGGAACTGAAGACAACCCATAGTGCATCAATTTGGGGTTGGGATGTTCTGAGCAAGAAAAGGTAGCATTTATTAAGCTGTTTAAGGAATTCAAATATGTCTTTGCCTGGACTTACGACGACTTAAAAACCTTTGATCCTAACATCATACAACACATTATTCCCATGAAATCCCAAACTCAACCTTTCCAACAGAAGTTAAGAAAGATGCACCCTAAACGTGAACCAACAGTCAAAAAAGAATTAAACAAACTACTGAATGCTAAAATAATCTTCCCAGTAAGGCATACACAGTGGGTCTCTAATGTTGTCCCTGTGAGGAAGAAGAGTGGTGAAATCCGACTGTGTCGATTTCCAAAATCTCAACCGAGCATCTGATAAAGACAACTACCATGTCCCTCCCATGGAGCATATCCTTTAACAGGTGTCTGGTTCTGAAATATTACCCTTGTTGGATGGTTTTTTAGGGTATAACCAAGTCCTTATGTCTCCCCTAGACCAGCTCAAAACTACTTTCTGTACCCCATGGGACACCTATGCTTATAGAAAGATTGTCTTTAGGCTCATAAACATTGGTGCCACTTTTCAGAGAGCGATGGATATTGTTTTCCACGGCTTAATCAATCAATCTGTAGTAGTTTAGCTAGATGACATCACTGTCTTCTCAAAAAATAAAGGAGATCATCTAGCTCATCTAATATCTGTTCTACAACGATGTCGTAAGTATTGCATTTCTTTAAATCCTAAAAAATATGTCTTCGGAGTAGAACAAGGTAAGCTCCTCGGATTCATTGTATCAAATGAAGGGATGATTATAGACCCTGAAAGGACCCAAGTCATTTCAAAACTGCCCCCTCCCTCGTAAAAAAATTCCATGCAATATTTCTTAGGATAGATAAACTTTGTTAGGAGATTCGTCCCCAGCTTTTCATAAATGGTGAGACCATTACAAAACTTAATAAAAAAGGATGTACCTTAGAAAGTGAGGCTTTTGATTCAATAAAAAAGGCTATAGTAGACGCTCCTTCTCTAATGAGCCCTAATTTTTCGCAAGACTTCACTCTCTACACGTTTGCCTTTGATCGGTCTTACGTTGCTGTCCTAACTCAAAAGAATGCTGAAAACAACGAAGTCCCAATTGCCTTTATGAGCTCAGCCTTCAAGGGAGAAGAACTTAATTACCCAGCAATATATCAACAAGATTATGCTATTTTTAAAGTGGTAAAACACTTTCGATCCTATCTGCTGAAATCTAGGACGAAATCATTGTCCCTTACCCTGCTGTTAAAAATTTGTTACTACAGAAAGAACTAGGGGAAAAAAGGGAAAACTGGGTCACATCCTTACAAGAATATGACATAGAAATCACCCCAACACAAATTGTTAGAGGCCAAGGTTTATGTAAGTTGGTGGCTGATTCAGCTATGGGACAACAAAATGAAACTGATATAATAATTCGAGATCAACAACATCAAAATCAAATCTGTTGTGCACAAAACCTTACTAGTCCCTGATATGACAACATTATATTTTGTCTTACACACGGATGAGCTCCTCGTCACCTTGATCCCAAAAAAAGGAGAGAACTAAGATTAAAATCTTCTTCTTTTCAGATGATTAATAGTATTTTATTTCGCCAAAATATCATTGATATACTTATGCGCTGTCTTGAAAAAGATGAAGCAAAAAAAGTCTTATTGCAGTTACATGTAGGGGAAGTTGGTGGGAATTTTGGTGGAGACACCACATCCCACAAACTATTAAGAGCATGTTATTACTGGCCTACCCTTTTCAAATATGCTCATGACTTATGCTGCAAGTGTGTAATTTGTCAAAAGGCATCTGGACGGATACAAAAACCAGCATTCCCACTGCAACCAGTTTCGGTAGACTCCTCTTTTCAGCAGTGGGGCCTGGATATTATAGGTCCAATCAATCCAACATCCTTGCAATAGAATAAATAAATCATAAAAACCACAGATTATTTCATTAGATGGTCCGAGGCTTCCCCATTGAAAGTTGTAAACACAAACCAGGTAATATCCTTCCTGAATTCAAATATTATCACTCGTTTCAGTATTCCTAAATGCCTAGTATTTGACAGTGCTTCCTATTTTTCATCTCTTGAAATGAGTTATTTCACTCTAGAAAAAGGAATAAAATTAAAGTACTCTGCCAGCTATTACCCCCAAGGCAATGGTTTGGTGGAATCAACTAATAAAAACCTGATCAAAATTATCAAGAGAACGACCTCCGAAAACCATAAAAACTGGCATAACACACTATTGAACATGATCTAGGCTGACAGGGTAACTCCTAAAACTGTTGTTGGTAATTCTCCCTTTTTTATCGTTTACGGCAGGGAAGCAATTCTTTCACCGCATGTCCTTCTTCCATATCTACAGTTATTACAGAAGGTGCAAGAAGAAGATTGTCCGCCCTCGGAGAGTCGGATTAACGCTTTGCTAAAGTTAGAGGAAGTAAGGGATCAAGAAAAATGAAAATTGGATCAACATCAACTCATTGTTAAAATCTGGTTTGATTCCAATTCTGCCTCTGACAGAAGTTTTGAGGTAGGTGACCTTGTCCTTAAGTGGGACAAACCTCATGAGGGAAAAGGAGAGCATACTAAGTTTCAGAACTTGTGGTTGGGACCATTTTTAATTGCTGAGAAACTGTATCCCAGTTCCTTTTGCCTACAGAAGTTAGAGGGACATCCATACACATTCTCGGTGAATGGTCAAGCTCTCAAAAGGTGCTTCACCTGATGACGCTCCCATACACCCTTTGTAAATATTTTCTTCTTTACTTGCTTTTTGTTTTTCTTTTCTGGTTTGTTTTGGTTTTCATTTTATGCTTATCAGTCTTTATTTTAAAACACACATGCCTGCACCATGGGTTAGCTCAGACAAAGAAAACAAAAAACTTCCCCTCGAAAATAACTACTGAAAATTGTCAGAACATCAATTGTTGTGTTTCTCTGAAATTGTAGCCTTGTTAAAGATGACTTTTTGTTTGAAAATCGTTTTCTCGGTTTCAATCGGAAATTGAAAGTATTCGTGACCATCTATAAAAATCTTTTTACACTGTCCCTGTTCGTTAAGAGAGCAACTCAACGATGTCTCCCTATTCTTGAAAATTGGTTTTATTAATGAACTATTTTTGGATCTTGATGAAGGAAAACACAATTTTTTTTTAAGGTCTATGACATAATGACTGGAATTTTCAGCGTCACCCCGCTCCATTGAATATTTTAAACAACTATAATATGAATAAACTCTCAGAGAGATGTGGGAAGTGTTTGTAAACCCGTTGGGACACTTAACAGGTCTGCTGGAAGCGAGTAAATGCATGCATGACACCAAGATAACTTCACCGGGGTACTGAACAGGCCTGCTGGCAGCGAAGCAATGTTAGGTGAAAGAAAATTCCTAGATATGGATTTCATTTTGGCCTTAAACCTCCTTCATTATGATCTGAAATTTCTTGACAGGATACAGACGTTAGAGTGGGTTAATTGACAACCCTGCCGAGGCTATGGACGCCTGCTGGCAACAACGACCTTGTCAATAGTATTGGATAATTTAACTTAACATCGTGACTTTCTTTGGACAAGTTTGTCACCAGTTTTAATTTCTTTAAAAATAAAAGTTATCTGAAACTGGACTGCGTTATGATTATTTGAGATGTT
Organism: Picea engelmannii; assembly: GCA_009831015.1. NCBI lineage: Eukaryota > Viridiplantae > Streptophyta > Pinopsida > Pinales > Pinaceae > Picea > Picea engelmannii. The sequence continues at coordinate 56,562 of ML818603.1, read as the reverse complement.
CAAACGACTTTTTGGTTGTTCTTCGATTTTCAGATTTTCAGATTTTTCTAACCTGAACTCATTCGTGTAACAGAGATAACTGCTTCTCCCAGCATGTCTCCATTATTGGCAGCAATAATATAGTTGTTATTTTTATAAAATGACCTACGTCAGCTGCCTACACAGGGTCTATGAATTTTTATTACTCTTCATGAGAAGTCTCCTAAACAACAATTGTAAATCATTGCTTTTTACTTATCGTCTATTCATGCTTCGTTTTGATGACTGAAAGCATGAAAACTTGTGACTGTAATTACCATTTTATTTTAAAAAGTTTCATTGAAGGAAAATGGTTTAATTTGTCATGGAGTTTGATTTCTTGCCATGAAGATATTACCCTGTTTTATTTTTGACCCTGTCAACTCTAAGCATGCCTAGGAGATTGATATTTTTAACAAACAAAATACCCCCACCATTTGTTTTTTTTGTATTGGTTTTGGTTTGAGTTTTGATCACATTTCTTTCATAAAACTTTTGATTATTCGATTTTTTAAAACTTACCCAACTTTGTAATCAAACCATGATGCATGCACTTATGTTTGTTCTGAGTACTTTGGTCCTAGCTCGTACTCATTACCAGGGTGGCATATGATGTACAAATCTCCATTACTTCTTAGGATGGTCTCGGGTTTCAAAAACCTATGCACATGTGTTTTGATTAAACACCCTTCTCGTCGTTACAACGTGTATTGTTAAGCTTGAGGTTATGGCTCTATTTATTTTTTGCAAACCCTACCTGTATGCTGTGATTTGATTACCTTCCCATCCATTATGGCCCCTGTAGTGAGGATTGAACCAAACAGTATCCAAACCTTTCTCTCATACGACGATGCTAGGGAATATTTGGAAAGAAATGGCTGGCATGTTTTCATCAAGAAGTTTCAGGGTTTTAATCTTCAGGTTGCCCAAGAATTCGCCTTATCCTTTGATGTTTGTAGGGAAAAAGTTGGTGATATGCAATTGGAGGTAACCGAGGACTTCCCAAGTCAAGCCAAAGGATTTTCAGCGGTTGGTTAGAAATGGTTTAAGAACGCGAAAGTGGAGGAAGTCCCTTGGACCCTGCTATTTACATCGAGAAAAATAACCAGCTGTGATAGAGGTATGCCAATTTCATTCCTAAAAATTCGATGGCATGGTTTACTCTCTGTGGTGAAACAATTTGTTACATGTGAGGGAAGGTTCAGACTTGTATTTTTATATCATTTACACCTGCTTATGAGTTTTATGGGTTTCCCTCTGAATATGCCTTATTACCTACTCAGAAGTCTGTATAAATGGGGAAAAGATTTAAGAAATAGAGGTCAGACTCAAGTATTTTTCATCATGGCCTTATTAAAATCATCCTCATACATCAGTTAGAATTGCAGAATGATTGTTGGGATTTGTTTATTACATGAAATGGTTTTGGTAATCCTGAATTGGGAGAAGTACATAAACTCGTTGTTGAGGAAACCCTTGTCCACCCGACAACATCTCTTCCACCTCCCCAGGCTTATGACTCTTCCCCTAACAATGAACCCTTGATCTACCCTAAGGTTATTCAACAGGATAGTCAATCGGTTACACATCCAAAGGACGATGTTAAAATTGCAAGGAAGCCTACAGGAAAGAAGTTTAAAAGTAAGGTTGATGTCAATTTCAAAAACAAAAGAGCTGGCAAGCTAATTTCTCGAAGTCTTCGAAATAAGGCAAACTCTTGGGCAGATGCGATTAGCATGATTGAGGTTAACGAAATCCCAAACTCCAAAATTGAAAAATTCCTTGCAGAGGAAGACCCTGTGTCATTTGGGCTATACCCTGACAGACCCTATAACTTTGTCGATAATCTGCCTCCTTGTTTAAAAGACAACCCGGAGTTTCTTGGTGTCCAGCTCTACAATAAATCTGCTATTCGTATGGAGGGTTCTTCGATCCATAATCTGGTTCGTTCTGATGCAAATGACTCACAATCATAATGCGATGTCTTCCTATCATGGATTGACAAATACTATTCTGATGTCTCGTTTCTACAGTCACGAGTCAAGTTTTTAAAAGACCAAGTTGATGTTTTAACAAACGATAACAAGAGGCTTGAATCTATCATCCAAGGGAAGGAGAAGTGTTTGGAAACCACAGGTCATGTGATTTTAAAAAATGTAGAGGCAACTACAGCCATCGTTAACTCCAAAGTTTCATGATACAATTTGATTTTATGATTTTTTTATATATAGCATGCTTATTGTCATTCTTAAGTTAAATTATTTGGTTTGATAGAATAAACTATTTTTATTATTAGATTAGCCTGTTTTTATTTATTCAATAAAATGATATTTCCTTTGCTATTATAACTAGCTACAGAATTGCAAGATTCTGTAGCCAGTTAAGAAAATTTGAATTGTCTAAATTGATGACATGAAACATATCTAAGATATTCCTATTTTCTTTTGCTTTCAGGATAATTCAGGATCCCATGATTTCAAAGATGATATGAATCACTTTTTAGATCTCCCAGTCATATCTATTATGTATTTTGAAATAGACTGTTGTTAGTTTTTGGATATTTAGTAAGATCAGGTAGGTTGCATCTCCCTTTATTTTTGGAACAAACTTGATCTCATGAACAGGAAACAATTATGTTTCATGAGACCTATATAAACCTTTCATTTTGTAAACAATAGATCATCTCGACCACCCCCCAAAACCCTACACTTTAGAGGAAAAAGAATCCTCTCCAACAACACTCATATCGAAGGGTCAAGTTGCCTTCAGCTCAAGTCGCCTTCAACTCAAGTCACCTTCAGCTGAAGGCGACTTGAGATGAAGGCGACTTGACCCTTCGATATGAGTGTTGTTGGAGAGGATGATTTTTCCTCTAAAGTGTAGGGTTTTGGGGCAAGAGTATGGGCATTTTATCATAGACTTGAATGGAACAAAATGCACGTTACAGATTTAGCTTTTCTGTATGATGTTTTGATTCAGGTTATGTTTATTTCGATTTGATAATAGATGGTGATTTCTTTCATCGTCATGATTTATTGCAAGTTGATATGATTCATTTTTATATGCTGTCCATATCTTATGTTTCAGATACAATACACAGTGATCATCTATCCAATTTAAATTAGGAGATTTATCTCTAATTTCTATTGAATGTTTACATGCAAGTTCTTACAAGAAGATTTATCTCATCGTAGTTACATGAAAATCATAAAGACCACTGTGACTGTATCCATTATATGTTCTATTATCATAACTCAATTTCAACATATTTGTTTCTCATTTGTTCAGAACAATCTTAAGATCCATTGCAGGTTTACTTCCTGGATAAGGTGGCTGGATATTCTCTATTGAACAGACATTGGATGCATTAATAGGTTAGTCTGTTATTCTATTTCGTTTGCTTGTTTATTTTAGAAGTTTTATATATATAGTATGATTTCCATTGTCTATAATTTTATGTTCAATTAATTACTTTAATATTTGATTTCATGAATGTATACATCCAAGAAAACAAACCAAAAAATTAAATAGTATTTTCAGTTTCTTTATTACTGTTGTTAAAGGAACCAATTTACATTCGATTTTTATGAGTTTAGATTAAAACTCGTGATTTGTACAGATTGTATATAGAATTATTATATATATATTATTTAAATAAATTGTACCTATATATATTTAAATGTACATATAGATTTTAGCGATTGTTATTTATTAGGTTATTGTATTTCCTTTAGTTATTTTTTTTCTTTCTTTAGGACTTAGATCGGCCAACGAAGTCGCTAAACCCGTAAGAGTGAATTAATCCAAACGGCTTGGGTTAATTAGACAACCGCAGAATGGATTCACTCTTCCAGTTGACGAGCGATCAATTTCACCCGTCAACAAATGGCGCTAGAAGGAGGGCCTGAATACTATTAATGGCATGAGGAGGTCGGAAGACTCCTCCCCCATGTACCCGCTCACCTATAGTAACAAGAAGTCGATCAGAAAACAACATTGTCCTTCAAACAACAACCACATCAAACGATAGTCCACGGATCACCATTGAACCAATAACTCTAAACCCCCCATGGGGCAACATACAAGAAATTGTTTGTCAATCCCTCATAAGAACGCACACTGCCTTGGACCGTATCAGACAACCAAGTTGGCCTTTGAAACAACCATTAGACTTCTTTGATATCAGGGAGCAACTTGGAGGTACTGATCTTACCTTAAATCCTACGGATCCAGATCATATCCTCACTCCTGCAGCAGGAGGATCTGGTATTCCACCATCACCACCCCCTTCATCTCCTTCTTCTTCTGGAGAAGAATCCTCAAACGAAGGTAGTTCCTCATCTCAGCCTTCGACACCACCCACACCTATGGCCAATATGAACACTCTCGCCAGACCTTGGCTCAACCAAGATGCAGTGGCCATACCTAGGCCCCAGCATCCTTTGCCTAAACATCCAGAGAAATGACTCCCTAAATTTGACCCAGATTCGAAGCAAATTGCTAAAGATCATATCAAAAAATTCATGCTAGCCATTAGGCTCCATAGTGTCGAACACAAAGTTGTAGTATGTAGGATTTTTCCATACACTTTTGAAGGAAACACCTCTACCTGCTACTTTTCTCAACAACGCCACACCATTGTGTCATGGGATAAATTCGAGTCCTGTTTCCTTGAGAAATTCAGAGACAATAAGTGATCTAAAAATGAAGAAGACTTGAAATCTTGAAATTATTTGCAAGTAAATTTTATGTGTTAAAAGAAAATGGATCAACTTTGCGACACATTAATTAAAGGATTTCTCATTCAAGATACAAAGAAACAACAACATAAACAATGAACATAAGCACATAAACACAACAATTGATAAAGGAGTTCACCCCTCTCTTGGGCTACATCTCCTGGTCTAGCTTCCAATGGATCATTATTATTAATTGCTCAAATTTCTCAAAAACATGCCTTAAAATGCTCAAACTGACCAACAGACTGCTCCAATGGCTTCAGAGCGTCCAAAAACCCCTAGCTGGGCTTTTTCGGCACCTCAATCGGTCAAAAAATGAAGAAGTTAGGCCTCCTGGAAGTCCCCCCTTCAAGATTGTTGTCTCTGCATCTACAAAATGCACCCTTGTGTCATGAACCTGGCACGCATGCAATTTAAAGCATGAAAACCCGGCACCGGGCGCAACCCCGCCAACAGTGCGAACTATAGGATGGTTATGGGCACGCCAGCCCCTAACTGCCTAGTACCTGGGTACGTGAGGGTCATATGACCGCGCTCTATAAGAAAAAGGGCTAAATGGTTGAAACTGTTCCAACTCCCCCCTCCACGCTCCGATTTTGGTCACATGCATCACCATAAAACCGTGGCTTACAACACAAATCCCGCGCCATTGTACGGAGGGCATATGACATGGTCGTATGGTATATGTTATAACCACAGGTTGTTTAAAACAAGCGCTCCGTATATGTAATACAAAAAGCCCCACGCTCTATATGGCATGGTCACATATATAAAATAATACGACCGCGGGCCAGGGCTAAGCCCCGGCCCGACCCCCCACCAACTATTACACAAACCAAACTTTTATATATATTAAAACATATATACAACAAGGAACAAGTCGTGGTGTATTGGTTGGGCGAACTTTGTTAAAGCTTTACAACGGTGGGGGAGGTCTGGGGTTCAACCCCCATGGACCCATAAAATTTTAATAAACAAATCAACAGCCAATAAAGGGGTGCCACGTGGCAGCCCATGACTGGGCCACGTGGCACCTTACCATTGACCAAAATGATGCCACATGTTGCATTCCAATTCTACCACATCTACCAACCAAACACTACCATGTTATCACATGCCACGTCAACATACATTCGTACGGCCCTGCCATGTCATCCTGTATGGACTGTATGGACTGTACAGTCAGCATCTTTTTTTTGCCTGTTTGACATTCAAAACAAATTGTGATATCTCTCGCTCTTGACATCCATTTGATACGAAACGAGTTGCATTGGGTTCGCAACGATGAGGCCTACGCTCTCGTCCGGTTTGAAGTGATTCTGAGTACTTTGAATTTTTTGAGCAAAATTTGATCCCCTGATCAGTAAGTCGCCTGAAGTTCTAGTCATGGAACTCTCTAGTTTAAACATGAACCCAAAAGAAAATATAAAAATACTTTAATCAAAGGTTCCTGACATTAAATAATCGAATCCCCATGGATTCGATGAATGCCGAAAATCTTATCGTCGCATACTACACGAAAGCCTTACATCAAAACATACCCATTTGGGTAAAAAGGTCCAAGAAATCCACATTGTTAGAAGCCTTTGAAGAGGCGAGTCAAATCGAGAAAGATATTCTTAGCCTAAAAGACAATACCTTTAACGAGGCATAGATTATTTCATCCTCCAAGAAGAAGATTGAAATCCTTCCTAGACCCCCCCAAAACAAAACTCAGCCAGATAGTTCGTATCTAGAAAACTTACAGAAGGTCATTCAAAATTTGTCTAATCAAGTTATAGATTTGAAAAGGTCGGCTGAAGAAGCTTCTTCGAGCAAAGGGCCTTACAACCCCCCTTTTAGGAAGCCTTTTCCCACAAACCGACCTAACTCAAATTCTTAAGGCCTAAATCTAGAAAGTTTACAATTTGCTATTCAAACGATTCTAGAAGCACATGAGAACTTGATTCCTCCCGAGATTCCTGAAGAAGTAGTTGAACAAGAGATAGCAGAAGAGGATGAATCCTCCCCAAAAATTTTCGGACATTTTTCCGATAGCATTTTTCAAGCTAATTTCGAAACAATGCATCCTTACAATACCAGGAGCAAGACAACAAATAAGTCTTCTTCTGAAATTGTAACTAATCTACTTCCAAAATAGTCTAAATCAATTGAGACTAAACAGAATTCAGCAAACCCAAGTTTAGACTATGATTTGATTGAGGATTTAAAAAAACTGAGGGCTAACATTTCTGTTTACGAATTATTAAAATTCTCTTTTCTTCTACAAAAGATGCTGCAAAATATCACCGAAAACAACAAAAAACGACATTCGAATAGCAACAAAGTTTCTGAAAACAGCCCCAAAACACCCCAAAAGGTCTTCACCAAAACGATGTCAGAATCTTCTGATAAAAGAGACCTTGCTGTAAAAAGTGTAACAAATGTAGATAAACTAGCTTTAGGGGTTGCGATTAAAAAACAACAAACTTCTGCTATTAATACTCACAGAAATGCCCCTCCCTTTTTGTTGACTTTTGAAATTTTCAATAGGAATGTACATAACTGTATGGTAGATTCAGGTGCATCATCAAACGTAACGCCTTGGTCTGTTTGTCAAAAAATTAATGCCGAAGTTCAACCGTCCAGCCTGAAAATTATTCAGCTTGATCAAACTAGTGTTAAAGTGATAGGCGAATTAAATAATGTGCTTATCAAATTATCATCTAATCCTGAAGTCCATAAAGTGATTGATATCATTGTCGTAGATATCCCATAAGTATATGGTTTGTTTTTAAGTAGAGATTGGTCAGAACAATTACATGGCTATTTTGCAACGGATTGGTCTCACTTGTGGCTTCCCGAGAATGGAAAACCTAACAGGATCAAGGTAAATCGTGAGCGTTATCTTAAGTTCATTGTAACTGATTTAAATGATCATAATGAACCATTCACTGCTTCCGCAAATTCACCTGAAATACAGGGGATGTACACTTTTTTCGGCAATTTCATGGCTGAAACCTCTACTATTACTGACCCAGAACAACAATCTAGAATTATGACATGCATGCAGTTGACAACCTTCTCTTAATGCCGACATGCACCTAACGAAAATAAAATATGGGATCTTTACTTCGATGGGTCAAAATCTAAGGAAGGAGCTGGTGCAGGGTGAGTGCTCATTGATCCAGCAGGTAACAAGAATTTGATTTCTTTCCGGTTAGAATTCGAATGCACAAACAACACAGCCGAATATGAGGCACTCCTGCAAGGTCTCAGAAAAGAACTAGATTTGAACATTCAGAATTTGACTATCTTTGGTGATTCAGAAATCGTGGTTAGACAGGTAAATAATTCTATCCAATGTTTATTTCCGCACCTTAAAAGCTATCATACTGAGGTATGGAACTTGATGAACAAGTTTTATGCGTTTAACATAAATTCTATTCCTAGATTGAATAATTCTGAGGCAGATTTGTTAGCAAACGTCGCCTCAAATTTTTTTCCAACAGAAGTCCTATCTCCAAATTCATTTTCCGTCGAATTGTTGTTCAGACCATCCGTCCCAGACAACATCACAAATTGGAGAGTCTTCGATGACGATCAACAGATCATCAGTTTTCTGCACATGGAAGAAACTTTCCAGGGCGCAGTGATTGATGAAGGTACCCACGACAAAAATCTTCATGATTTTACGATAATACCAGATCCAAGATCCCCAGAGTCTGCATCGGCCATGGTAAACTCTATCCCAAAATGTGTGGTTAGATTAGAAAATTTTATGATCTTCACGATAAGTTCAGAAAATCAGTGAATTGTAAAACGAATAGTTCTTCCTTGACACATGAAAAAGTAAATTTGGGAACTAAAGACAACCCATATTGCATCAATTTGGGGTTGGGATGTTCTGAGAAAGAAAATGTAGCATTTATTAAGTTGTTTAAGGAATTCAAAGATGTCTTTGCTTGGACTTACGATGACTTAAAAACCTTTGATCCTAACATCATACAACACATTATTCCCATGAAACCCCAGACTCAACCTTTCCAACATAATTTAAGAAAGATGCACCCTAAACTTGAACCAACAGTCAACAAAGAATTAAACAAACTACTGAATGCTAAAATAATCTTCCCAATAAGGCATACATAGTGGGTCTCTAATCTTGTCCTTGTGAGGAAGAAGAGTGGTGAAATCCGACTATGTGTCGATTTCTGAAATCTCAACCGAGTGTCTGATAAAGACAATTACCCTGTCCCTCCCATGGAGCAGATCCTTCAACAAGTGTCTAGTTCTGAAAGATTACCCTTGTTGGATGGTTTTTCAGGGTATAACCAAGTCCTTATGTCTCCCCTAGACCAGCTCAAAACTACTTTCTGTACCCCATGGGGCACCTATGCTTATAGAAAGATTGTCCTTGGGCTTATAAACGTTGGTGCCACTTTTCAGAGAGCGATGGATATTGCTTTCCACGGCTTATTCAATCAATCTATAGTAGTTTACCTAGATGACGTCACTGTCTTCTTAAAAAATAAAGGAGATCATCTAGCTCATCTAATATATGTTCTACAACGATGTCATAAGTATGACATTTCTTTAAATCCTAAAAAATATGTCTCCATAGTAGAACAAGGTAAGCTCCTCGGATTCATTGTATCAAATGAAGGGATGATTATCGACCATGAAAGGACCCAATTCATTTTGAAACTGCCCCCTCCCTCATCAAAAAAGTCCATGGAATCTTTCTTAGGACAGATAAACTTTGTTAGGAGATTCGTCCCCGGATTTTCAGAAAATGATGAGACCATTACAAAACTTAATAAAAAAGGATGTACAGTACCATTGGGGACCTTTAGAAAGTTAGTCTTTTGATTCAATAAAAAAGACTATAGTAGATGCTCCTTCTCTAATGAGCCCTGATTTTTCGCAAGACTTCACCCTCTACACGTTTTCCTCTGAATGGTCTTACGTTTCTTTCCTAACTCAAAATAATACTGAAAACAACGAAGTCCCAATTGCCTTTATGAGCTTGGCCTTCAAGGGAGCATAACTTAATTACCCAGCAGTAGATCAGCAAGCTTATGCTGTTTTTAAAGCGGTAAAACACTTTTGATCTTATCTGCTGAAATCTAGGACGAAAATCATTGTCCCTTACCCTGCTATTAGAAATTTGTTAGTACAGAAAGAACAAGTGGAAAAAAGGGCAAACTAGGTCACATCCTTACAAGAATATGACATAGAAATCACCCGAGCACAAATTGTTAGAGGCCAAGGTTTATGTAAGTTGGTGGATGATTCAACACAAAACCTTACTAGTCCCTGGTATGACGAAATCAAATTTTGTCTTACACATGGATGAGCTCCCCGTTGCCTTGATCCCCCAAAAAGGAGAGCACTAAGATTAAAATCTTCTTCTTTTCAGATGATTAACGGTATTTTATTTTACCAAAAGTTCGATGGAATACTTATGCACAGTCTTGAAAAAGATGAAGCAGAAAAAGTCTTATTGCAGTTACATGCAGGGGAAGCTAGTGGGCATTTTGGTGGAGACACCACCACCGAAAAACTATTAAGAGAAGGTTATTACTGGCCTACCCTTTTCAAAGACGCTCATTCCTTATGCCGCAAGTGTTTAATTTGTCAGAAGGCATCTAGACGGATATAGAAACCAACATTCCCATTGCAACCAGTTTTAGTAGACTCCCCTTTTCAGTAGTGGGTCTTGGATATTATAGGTCCAATCAAGCTGGAATCCTCGCAACGACATAAATACATCATAAAAGACACAGATTATTTCACCACATGGTCCGAGTCTGCCCCATTAAAATATGTAAACACCAGCTAGGTAATATCCTTCCTGAATTCAAATATTATCACTCATTTCGGTATTCCTGAATGCCTAGTATTTGATAATGCTTCCTATTTTTCATCTCTTGAAATGAGTGATTTCACTCAAGAAAAAGGAATAAAATTAAAGTACTCTGCCAGCTATTACCCCTAAGGCAATGGTTTGGTAGAATCAACTAATAAAAACCTGATCAAAATTATCAAGAGAACAATCTCCGAAAACCATAAAAACTGGCATAACGCACTATTGAACGCGATCTGGGTTGATAGGGTAACTCCTAAAACTGTTGCTGGTAATTCTCCATTTTTTCTCGTTTACGACAGGGAAGAGATTCTTCCATCGCATGTCCTTCTTCCATCTCTACAGTTATCGCAAAAGGTGCAAGAAGACTGTCCGCCCTTGGAGAGTTGGATTAATGCTTTTCTAAAGTTAGAGGAAGTAAGGGCTCAAGCAAAACGAAAATTGGATCAACATCAACTCATTGTTAAAAACTAGTTTGATTCAAATTCTGCCTCTGACAAAAGTTTTGAGGTAGGCGACCTTGTCCTTAAATGGGACAAACCTCACGAGGGAAAAGGAGAGAATACTAAGTTTCATAACTTGTGGTTGGGACCATTTTTAATTGCTAAAAAAATGGGTCCTAGTTCCTTTCGCCTGCAGAATTTAGAGGGACAGCCAGACACCTTCCCGACGAATGGCCAAGCTCTCAAAAAATACTTCACTTGATGATGCTCCCATACACCCTTTGTAAATATTTTCTGTTTTACTTGATTTTTGTTTTTCTTTTCTGGTTTGTTTTGTTTTTCATTTTTTGCTTATTGGTCTTTCTTTTAAAACACACATGCCTGCACCATGGGTTAGCTCAAACAAAGAAAACAAAAAACTTCCCCTCGAAAATAACTACTGAAAATTGTCAGAACATCAATTGTTGTATTTCTCTGAAATTGTAGCCTTGTTAAAGATGACCTTTTGTTTGAAAAGCATTTTCTCTGTTTCAATCGGCAATTGAAAGTATTCATGACCATCTATAAAAATATTTTTAAGCTGTCCCTGTTCTTTAAGAGAGCAACTCAACGATGTCTCCCTTTTCTTGAAAATTGGTTTTATTAATGAACTATTTTTGGATCTTGATGAAGGACAGGACAATTTTTTTTTTAAGGTCTGTGACATAATGATTGGAATTTTCAGTGTCACCCCTCTCTATTGAATATTTTAAACAACTATAATATGAATAAACTCTCAGAGAGCTGTGGGAAGTGTTTGTAAACCCGCTGGGACACTTAACAGGTCTGCTGGTAGTGGGTAAATGCATGCATGACGCCAAGATAACTTCACCGGGGTACTGAATAGGCCCACTGGCAGCGAAGCAATGTCAGGTGAAAGAAAATTCTCAGATATGGATTTCGTTTTGGCCTTAAACGTCCTTCGTTATGATCTGAAATTTCTTGACAGGATACAAACGTTAGAGTGGGTTAATTGACATCCCTGTCGAGGCTATGGATGCCTACTGGTAGCAGCGGCCCTGTCAACAGTATTGGAGAATTTAACTTAACATCGTGACTTTATTTCGCCAAGTTTGTCACCAGTTTTTGTTTCTTTAAAAATAAAAGTTATCTGAAACTGGACTGCATTATGATTATTTGAGATGTTCAAATGACCTTTTGGTTGTTCTTCGATTTGAATATTTTCAGATTTTTCTAACCTGAACTCGTTCGTGTAACAGAGATAAATACTTCTCCCAACATGTCGCCATTGTTAGCAACAATAATATAATTTTTATTTTTATAAAATGACCTACGTCAGCTACCTACACAGGGTCTATGAATTTTTATTACTCTTCATGACCAGTCTCCTAAACAACAATTGTAAATCGTCGCTTTTTACTTATCATCTATTCACACTTCGTTTTCATGACTGAAAGCATGAAAACTTATGACTATAATTACCATTTTGTTTTAAAAAGTTTCATTGAAGGCAAATGGTTTAATTTGTCATGGAGTTTGATTTCTTGCCATGAAGATATTACACTGTTTTGTTTTTGACCCTGTCAACACTAAGCATGCCTAGGAGATTGATATTTTTAACGAACAAAAGACCCCCACCATTTGATTTTTTTGTATTGGTTTTGGTTTGATTTTTGATCACATTTCTTTCATAAAACTTTTGATTATTCAATTTTTTAAAACTTACCCAACTTTGTAATCAAACCATGATGCATGCACTTATGTTTGTTTTGAGTACTTTGGTCCTAGCTCGTACTCATTACCAAGGTGGCATACGATGTACATATCGCCATTACTTCTTAGGATGGTCTCTGGTTTCACAAACCTATTCACATGCATTTTGATTAAACACCCTTCTCATCGTTACAACATGTATTGTTAAGCTCGTGGTTATGGCTCTGTTTCTTTTTTGCAAACCCTACCTGTATGTTGTGCTTTGATTATCTTCCCATCCAGTATGGCCCCTGTAGTGAGGATTGAACCAAATGGTATCCAAACCCTACTCTCATATGACAATGCTAGGGAGGATTTGGAAAGAAATGGTTGGCATGTTTTCATCAAGAAGTTTCAGGGTTTTAATCTTCAGGTTGCCCAAGAGTTTTCCTTATCCTTTGATGGTTGTAGGGAAAAAGTTGGTGATATGCAATTGGAGGTAACCGAGGATTTCTTGAGTCAATCCATAGGATTTCCAGCGGTTGGTCAGAAATGGTTTAAGAACGCGAAAGTGGAGGAAGTCCCTTGGACCCTGCTATTTACATCGTGAAAAATAACCAGCTGTGATAGAGGTATGCCAATTTCATTCCTAAAAATTCGATGGAATGGTTTACTCGCTGTGGTGAAACAATTTGTTACATGTGAGGGAAGGTTCAAACTTGTATTTTTATATCATTTACACCCGCTTATGAGTTTTATGGGTTTCCCTCTGAATATGCCTTATTACATACTCAGATGTCTGTATAAAATGAAGAAAAGATTTAAGAAACAGAGGTGAAACTCAAGTCTTTTTCATCATGGCCTTATTAAAATCATCCTCATACATCAGTTAGAATTGCAGAATGATTGTTGGGATTCATTTATTACATGAAATGGTTTTGGTAATCCTGAATTGGGAGAAGTAGATAAGCCTATCGTTGAGGAAACCCTTGTTCACCTGATGACATCTCTTCCACCTCCCCAGGCTTATGAATCTTCCCCTAACAACGAACCCTTGATCTACCCTAAGGTTATTCAAAGGCTAGTCAACCAGTTACACATCCAAAGGACGGTGTTAAAATTGCAAGGAATTGTACAGGAAAGAAGTTTGAAAGTAATGTTGATGTTAATTTCAAAAACAAAAGAGCTGGCAGGCTAATTTCTCGAAGTCTTCGAAATAAGGAAAACTCTCGTGTAGATGCGATTAGCATGATTGAGGTTAACAAAATCTCAGACTCTGAAATTGACAAATTCCCTGCAGAGGAAGACCCTGTGTCATTCAGGCTATACCCTGACAGACCCTATAACTTTGTCGATAATTTGCCTCCTTGTTTAAAAGACAACCCAGAGTTTCCTGGTTTCTAGCTCTGCAATAAATCTACTATTCATATGGAGGGTTCTCCGATCCATAATCTAGTTCATTCTGATGCAAACGCCTCACAGTCACAAGGCGATGTCTGCCTATCATGGATCGACATATACTATACTGATGTCCCATTTCTATAGTCACAAGTCAAGTTTTTAAAAGACCAAGTTGATGTTTTAACAAACGAGAACAACATTCTTGAATCCATCATCCAAGGGAAGGAGAAGCGTTTGAAAACCACAGGTCATGTGATTTTTAAAAATGTAGAGGCAACTACAGCCATTATTAACTCCAAAGTTTCATGATACAATTTGATTTTATGATTTTTTTATATATAGCATGATTATTGTCATTCTTAAGTTAGATTATCTGGTTTGATAGAATAAACCATTTTTATTATTAGATTATCCTATTTTTATTTATTCAATAAAATGAGATTTCATTTGCTATTATAACTAGCTACAAAATCGCAAGATTCTGTAGCCAGTTAAGAAAATTTGAATTGTCTAAATTGATGACAGGAAACATATATGAGATCTTCCTATTTTCTTTTTCTTTCAGGATAATTCAGGAGCCCATGATTTCAAAGATGATATGAAGCACTTTTTATATCTCCCAGTCATATCTATTATATATTTTGAAATAGACGGTTGTTAGTTTTTGGATATTTAGTAAGATTAGGGAGGTTGCATCCCCCTTTATTTTTGGAACAAATGTGATCTCATGAACATGAAACAATTATGTTTCCTGAGACCTATATAAACCTTTCATTTTGTAAACAATAGATCATATCGGCCTGGGGAAAGAGTATGGGCGTTTTATCACACACTTGAATGGAACATAATGCATGTTACATCTTTAGCTTTTCTGTATGATGTTTTGATTCAAGTTATGTTTATTTGGATTTGATAATAGATGGTGATTGCTTTCATCGTCATGATTTATTGCAAGTTGATATGATTCATTTTTATATGATGTCCATATCTTATGTTTTAGATACAATACACAGTGATCATCTATCCAATTTAAATTAGGAGATTTATCTCTAATTTCTTTTGAATGTTTACATGCAAGTTCTTACAAGAAGATTTATCTCATCGTAGTTACTTGCAAATCATAAAGACCACTGTGACTGTATCCATTATATGTTCTGTTATCATAACTCAATTTCAACATATTTGTTTCGCATTTGTTCGGAACAATCTTAATATCCGTTGCAGGTTTACTTCCCAGATAAGGTGGCTGGATATTCTCTATTGAACAGACATTGGATGCATTAATAGGTTAGTATGTTATTCTATTTCGTTTGCTTGTTTATTTTAGAAGTTTTATATATATAGTATGATTTCCATTATCTATAATTTTTTGTTCAATTAAGTAGTTTAATATTTGATTTCATGAATAGTATTTTCAGTTTCTTTATTACTATTGTTAAAGGAACGAATTTACATTCGATTTTTATGAGTTTAGATTAAAACTCGTGATTTGTACAGATTATATATAGAATTATTATACATATATTATTTAAATAAATTGAACCTATATATATTTAAATGTACATATAGATTTTAGCGATTGTTATTTATTAGGTTATTGTATTTCCTTTAGTTATTTTTTTTCTTTCTTTAGGACTTAGATCGGCCAATGGAGCCGCTAAACACGTCGGAGTGAATTAGTCCAAACAGATTGGGTTAATTAGACAACCCCAAACCAGATTCACTCTTCCAGTTAATGAGCGGTCAATTTCTCCCGTCAACACATCGCTGACCATACTTTTAGTATTTTGATAGATCCGGGTGCTACAGAGAGCTTTATTTCTGGTGCAACGCAAAAAATAATTAAGGTAAAGGCAGTCGAACATGACTATTTTAGCTACGTGGTAATGGATTCGGGAGACAAAGAAAAGGTTGGAGAAAACGTTATGGATTGTAGCCTCAACCTAGGAGATTTTGTAACGAATTCCAACCTGTACGTCTGATCCAAATTATTTTCGGCATGAAATGAGAGCGGAGATATAATAACAAAATGCGTAGAGATATCACACATATTCAATAATATAACAAAAATGAATCAGATATGTAACCATAACACAGATATACAATAATACATGATTTATATTAATGAAAGAAATGTACAGAGAC
>ML818603.1:14348-35792 GCA_009831015.1 Picea engelmannii | reverse complement strand
AATTAAATGATGAGGGGATGAAATAAATCAAATTAAGAATAAATGAAAATAAAAATAAATCCTAAGGAATGATTAATACACTTGTGCAAGTAAATAATAAATTAGAATTTTAGTTGAGAAAATAATAAAGCATAAATGTGTAAGCATAGAAATGTATCTAGTCTAGTCTAACTAAAGAAATTTACTAAATTAAACACAACTATGTTTTAGAAAGACGTCATTCATTAAAAGAGAAATAAAGGGAATAAAGGGACAACTAGGAGTGATTTCAGGATGGGTGAGGGAATTTGACATTTAATTTAATTAAATTGTGGATTTATTGGTGCAACTAAGGGAACAGATGGAAAGTGTATGGGGGGAGTAATTCCTAATTAATTTATAAAAAAAGCGAATTAAATGTGCAATTGGCAAGTGGTGACTAAGAAAAATTCTAAAAAAGAAATTGTTGAGTGGAGAAATGGATCATGACTGGTAGGAGTAAGGTTATGATACAAGAATTATGATTGGTTTTACTTGTTAGAGTTGGGATACCTAGCTGGAGAAAGAGAGTGGTAGCTCTACCTTGTGAGGCAAGCTGGGAGATAGAGTATTGTAACGCCCTCGTCCGTCATCCCACTGGCCGGGAAAACGCTACTGTGCGGAACAACATCATTCTCATACTTAATTAATAACATGCATTTAAGTCATATTAAACATATTTAACTCAGAGTAAGCACAAATTACTACTAACATAAATAATCCCTGTCATTAACAATAATTCATATGCACAATAGAATACATGATACATATAAGCATCACAGGCATGCAAAACATAATATTAAGCATAAGCTGATACTTATATTTGAAACCATGGTAATTCCACCAACCACGTGTAGGCCTTCCACGAACCTCCCAGCCTTAGACCACGCTGCTCATCACTCTCAGCAGTGGGTCACCCCCGAGCTGGGACTAAGCTCCACCCAAGGCAAGGAATCCTAGTCTAGGCCGAGGTTACAGGAAAAACTGCACAGGATAACCAGAAGGATTCTTCCCAGGATGCCTTCTTACGCCCACTACTAACAGACTCTCATTCCCCACATGCCTGTTCCACCTGGGAGTATACACCTTCACAATCACATTCCATCAGTGCTTCAACTCCCTCTTTGGGCCTCGACAATAGGCCGGATCAGGAATTCTCATAGCTCTAAAGATGGTGCTGGTCTCTCTCTAGGAGAAAACCACTTCCCAGTAGACTCTCTCACTTGGAGGGAGTTTCTCACAGGCCTAACAACCTGCTTCTTCTACCATGGGCCTAACAAATCGCTTCTTTAGCACACCCTTCACAACAGAAAATGGGCATCCACGAGGCTCCACACAAACATACAATGGTCTTCAAGACACACATAGTCAAGTGCTGCATGACCACAATAGTCCACTAGAAACACAGACACGGGATTCCCAATATTGGTGATAGACAGATGCTACAACATAAAAAGGCTCAACAATTACGAGACATTCGTTTTTCCCCAACCAACAATACAGGACAGACTCATGGCTCAGGTTTCGGGGATGCGTGAGGGTGTACAGAGATCCCACTCCGAGACTTAATGGTTCAGGTAAGGATTCCCTAGAACAAACACTGAAACAAAGGTCGATCCTGGACACTCGCGAGTTTAGACGAAGGATGGAGAATGGGAGGAGGAACACAGACTCAACAGTTTTGACAGAGGGTGTATCGGTTCCTCCAAAAATCAACACAGGCCCTTTTCATTTCCCCCGAGTTGTGTGAGGGTATTCTTGTAGAGGTCATACCAAATTTCCGTTTCAGACAGTCCATGGTAGAATGGAGGAGGAACCCCCATCATGGCACAACTCAACAGTTTTAACTGCATGTGCTTGGGTTGACACTTGTCACCCAAGAAGCTCGTTCCTTCCCATTTGGAAGTCACTCATCCTTCCAAGGAACTTAGGATAAAACATATATTTCATATGGCTTTTGGAATAATATTAAAATATTATTCCCAAGGACTTAAGCCCCTAGGCTCAACACTTAGACTCTCTTTCCAACCTTCCAGCCCCCAATCCCTTACCCACTCTGTGGAATATTAGTCCCCCATCACTCATTCATCGTGGTCAGTCTACACACAACAATTTTAATATTTTTATTAATGTTCTGCATGATTACATATACAAAAGTAGGCTCCCGACCTTAACACTTAGGCTCTCTGGCCTAATAACACATAATCCCACCAACTTATATAAACTTGGCTCACCAACCTATAAAACATAATTACAATTCATAATACAAGATTTATACTTCATAGACATGATTTACAATAGGGCTCGGCCTTGGGGATATTACAATCCCCTCCCCTTATTTTTGCACTGTCCTCAGTGCAACTTTACACTGCATCTGCAAGTTTTTTTCAAAATTTTCAAAAATATGTGGGTACTCTGCCCGCATAATATATTCATTCTCCCATGTCATGTCCTCAGGACCGTACCAGATCCATTGAACCTTTACAATCCCTATAGCTAGATTCCGTAGCTGTTTGTTTTTCCTGTCCAATATGCACACATGATGCACTTGCAGGACACCTTCTTGTTCCACCTGAATCACATTCCAATTGATAACATGATTAGAATATGGTATATATTTCTTAAGCAATGAAACATGAAACACATTATGTACAGTCATAGATGCAGGTAATGTAAGAATATATGCAACTGGCCCAATCCTTTCCAGGATTTCAAATGGCCCATAAAATCTGGCTGCCAACTTGGTGCAACTTCCCAGCTTCAGGGAACTCCTGTTAGCTTTCACTTTCAGGAAAACATGATCAACCACTTTGAACTCTCTCTGGGTTCTGTTCTTATCAGCATAAATTTTCTGCCTGTCCTGGGCAACTTTCAAATTCTTCTTAATTTTTATCATTTGGTCCTCCATCTCCTTGAGAAACTCTGGCCCAACTACTGCTCTATCAGCTGGGTTATCCCAGCTCACTGGAGTATTTCACTTTCTTCCATAAAGTGCTTCAAATGGGCTCATCTTCAATGATGCATGATACCCATTATTGTAGGCGAATTCGACCAAGTGCAGGTAGTCTTCCCATCTTGATGGTTTGTCCATCACATACATTCTCAGTATGTCTTCTATTACACTATTCAACCTCTCTGTCTATCCATAAAACTCAGGATGATAAGCTGTACTAAAGTTTAGATTCGTTCCAAATCCTTTGAACAATCCTTTCTAGAAATTCGAGGTGAATTTCATGTCTTTGTCAAACACAATCGTTTTAGCAATTTCATGCAATCGTGACACTTCTTTCACAAAAATATCAGCAACATCTGCTACTTTGTGAGTAGTTTTCAGTGGAATAAAATGGGCAACTTTTGTAAGCTTGTCCACCACCACCATGATTGAATCATGCAGCTTGGCTATTTTGGGCAATCCCATAATAAAATTCATCGTTACTACTTCCCACTTCCACTTAGGAATGGGAAAGGTTGCAACAACCCTGCTGGGTGCCTATGTTCAGCTTTAACTTTTTGGCACTCCATACATTTGGCGATGTATTCAACGATCTCTCTCTTCATACCCATCCAAAAGTAATGGCTCTTGAATGATGCTATTGTTTTCTGATATCCAGGGTGCCTTGCATAAGGCACATTATGCATCTCCTACAAAATCATATGTTTCAAGCATTGGACATTGGGTACAAAAATTATGTTCTTGTACAACAATATCCCATCTGTTTCCAATTTATAAATTTCCATCTTCTGTGGCTTTTTACCCTGTTGTAGCTTAGCTACCAATCCTCTGTACTGCAGATCTACATTTGCAGCCTCCAAAATTCTTCTTTTAATATCAGTCCGATACATGCTAATGGTTGTAGCATGTAATTCATGCACCCTCCTGCTGAGTCCATCAACCACTTTATTCTCCTTTCCTTTGATATGCTTGATCTCAAAGTCATACTCACACATAAATTACAACCACCTACTTTGTCTAGTGTTTAAGGTTTGATGATTAAACAAATATTTCAGACTGTTATGGTCTGTTTTGAGTTCAAATATCCTTCCCATGAGGTAATGCCTCCATTTCCTCAGAGTGTGAACGATTGCTTCCAACTCCAAATCGTGAGTGGCATAATTATTTTCGTGCTCTTTCAACTTCCTGGGCTCATAAGAGATTAAAAATCCATTCTGACTGAGAACTCTTCCCAACCCTTCTTTACATACATCTGTGCACACCACAAAATCCACATTTGGATATGCAATCCTCAAGATTGGAGCGCTTCTTAACAACTGCTTCAATCGCTGGAAACTTTTCTCACACTCTTCAGTCCACTAAAATGTTTTCTCCTTCCTTTGCAAGGAAATGATAGGGTGATCTATCTTTGAGAGCCCTACGATAAACCTTCTGTAATAGCCCGCTAGACCCATAAAGGATCTAACTTCCACCACATTCCTTGGTGCTGACCATTCTTTGATGGCCTCATCCTTCTCAGGATCCATGACAATCCCTTCTTCTGAAATAATGTGCCCCAAGTAATGGATCTGCCTTTGATAAAACGAACATTTTCTCAACTTGGCATACAGCTGGTGTTATCTCAACACTTGCAACACCATCCTCAGGTGTTGTTAATGCTCTTCCTCTGACTTGGAATACACCAAAATGTCATCCAGGAAGACTATGACAAACTTGTCTAGATAGTCCCTGAATACACCATTCATCAAGCACATAAAAACAACAGGTGCGTTCGACAGCCAAAATGATACCACTGTGAAATTGTAATGACCATACCTTGTTCTAAAGGTGGTATTGCTGATGTCTTCATCCTTTATTCTTACCTGGTGATATCCCGATCTAAGATCTATCTTCGAAAATATTTTCGCACCTTTCAACTGATCGAAAAGATTGTCGATCCTCAACAGAGGATACTTGTTCTTGACAGTTACTTTGTTCAACTATCTGAAATCAATGCACACCCTCAATGTCCCGTCCTTCTTCTTCATGAACAGGACCAGGGCACCCCAAGGTGACACGCTTGGGTGAAGGTACCCCTTCTTTAGAATCTCTTCAAGCTGCAATTGCAAATCTTTCAGCTCTGACGTACTCATTCTATAAGGAGCTTTTGACACTGGAGCTGCTTCAGGCATCAAATTTATAGAGAAATCAATATCTCTCTTTGGAGGTAGTCCAGGTACTTCCTGGAATACATCTTCAAACTGTTTAAGTACCTCATGATC
Source organism: Picea engelmannii (assembly GCA_009831015.1). NCBI lineage: Eukaryota > Viridiplantae > Streptophyta > Pinopsida > Pinales > Pinaceae > Picea > Picea engelmannii. The sequence goes on along the minus strand of ML818603.1, from coordinate 30,560 downwards.
CTTAATACTTGACACCTTATCCTTAGACATTTCCCCCACATGGGGTGCAAATAATTGATATCCTTTTCTGTAGCACTTCTTCAGTTGCATTGCTGAGATTTCTCTAACAATCACAGCTCTAGGAATTCCTTGAAATGTTTTCCGATTCCCCTCCTCATCCAGGCATGTAAATTCCTTGTTACGACAGTCCAGGAGGGCATGGTGCTTGTCCAACTAGTCCGTCCCAATTAAATAATCATAAGATCCTAAAGGCAGAATATTCAATTCATCCTTCATGCTCAATCCCTTCATGTCCACAGGACATGACTTAACCAACTCAGTGACTTTCCTCTTGGTTCCTGTAGCCAACTTCACTAACCAAGACTTTTCATGTTTGCTTCTTGATAAATGCAAAATTTCCACCACTCTAGGGTCTATAAAACTATGGCTAGCCCCTGAACCAATTAAAATAATAAATGGTTGGTTGTTAATCATACCTTCCACTTCAATCATGTGTGCCTGAAATTCAACTTGCTTGTTGTTCAGGGCTGCATAGATCCTTGGCATTCTACTGCCCATGTCCTCCACTGTTTCAGTTTGTTGAATATTATGGACAACTATTGCTTTTCCATTTTTATGGGGACAATATCTGTACTTGTGTTTCTCTTTACAGCCCCAACACTGAATGGGCATCTGTATCAACCTTTGTTCTCCCACTTCAGCCATTCTCGGCTCTCTAAATGATGGATGTCCTTGAGGACTATTTCCGAAAAAGGGTGGTTTATTTCCCTTCTTCCTCTGTTCTTTATTAAACTTCTTTTGGTCAACCCAAGCCTTCTGAAAGGTAGGAATTTTTCTTTTGCTGTTCATATAAGCATTTCACTCTTCTTATTGTTTCTTCCATAGTTTTAGGATCATCATACTGAATCTTGTCACCAATGGGAGGTGGCAGTCCACTCAGATACCTATGAATCTTGACAGCCTCATTTTTTATGAATGGAACATACTTAGTAAATTCCAAAAACCTTCGTCCGTATTCATCAATGGTCATGCTGCCCAGCTTGAGTTCGAAGAACTCCTTCATATTTCTGTCATAGTATCTTTTAGTTAGGTATTTCCTCTCGAAATACCTCTTGAATTCCTTCCATGTGATATCTTTCTCTCTAACGTGCTGCACCTGCACAAGCTAATCCCACCACATGGATGCTTTTCCTTTTAGTTGATACATCACAATTCTTCCTTCTGCATGAGAGGAATAATTATGCAGTTGGAAATATTTCCTCATGCCAAGAAACCATGTTTCAACATCTTCCTCCTTCTTATGTTCTCCATCAAATGTAGGAGGCTTAATCTTATTCATCTCCCCTTTCATTTCATCCATTCCATATCTTCGGTGTTTTCTGGTAGGGGATGGGCTTGAACTACTGTGTGCTTCCCTACTGGAATTCTTTGGGGAGTGAAAACGATGTCTACTGACACTCCTTGATCTACTTTTCCTCTCAGGGGTCCTACGATTCTCTATCTTTCTTGAGTCACTCTCCTTTTCCAATTTCTTTTCTATTCTTTCCAGACTCTTCAACATCCTTAAGTTGAATTGACCTTGCCTATCCCTTACTCTCATGAGATTTCGGCTATCAGCTCGAAGAGCCTGGGCATCTTTTTGCAATATTTCAATGATTTTCATCATATGTCCTTCCTTATCCAATTCTCTTCTGTGCCCATTGGAGTTCAATCCTTCGACTCCCAAGTTGACATCCCTTCCTTCTCTTTCCTTCTCTTAATTGGAGGCAATCAACACCTCTTCCATTTCTCTGCACTCCATGGAAATTCTAATCGGTTCTAGCACTCGTCAAACTTCTGCAATCACAACGTGCAGACAACCATAATTTGTCAGGCCATCTCTTCTTAACAAATTCCACACATTCAAAACCAATCCGAATAAGAAAACGTTTTGAGTTTACGAATTTTCTGAGCTCTGCTCAGCTCTGGAATTTTCGGGTGATAGATTCCGTTTCCTTAGTCCCTAACCCATGTGATCATGCGTTGTGACCAAATGTTAAACTACTAGGTGCTACAAGGCTCTCCAAATGAACTTCGGGTTTTAGGATTTCAGGGTTTCGGGTTTTGGGGTTTTGGTCTCGGAGGTTCTCGCACTCGCTTCCCTCTCCAACTCCTGACTTCCAAAAATTTGATTTCCTTACCCTCTGGGATGACAACACAGTTGTTGCCCACCAAGGTAGTGACACATGGTGTCCTTAAGAAGGTCCACCTCACTCCCAGTGATGTCAGGGCCCCCCACTACTTTCACTTTTCGTTTCGGATTTTCGGGCATCAGGAGTTCATGTACCTACGCATCTTGAACTTTCATTTTCCAAAATTATGAAATTATGGTCTATTCATCTACTTTATCCAATGGTCAAGTTCCTTTCCTACGATCTACAATGTAGATCATTTTGGGATTTTGGGGTTTCGGGTTTTCGGTAACCGGGAGTTCGCGATGTAGTGACTCCAAATCTGTTGTCACTTCAATCCCCGAATTCCAATATGGAAATTCATGTATGAGATCAATGAATGTGAGCCTCCCCTGATCTAATGGCTCACAGGATTTTGACACTTCTTCCTGGAAGTGCTCCACCGTCCGATTCTACCCTTGTTAATCCCTTTCACGATTCGGGACTTGGAGTGACCAAGAATTTGGCTTACGCTCCAAGTTCACGATCCCTGAATTCACAAAATGATCCAATGGTCATGATTCCCCACGATTCGATGAATCAGATCTCATTGGCATTTCATGTATCGAGATTTCGTGTGTCACGAGGTCGAAATGTTTTCCACCTTCGTCCTCCCTATTCCCGAGATGTTGATTTCTTCTTGGACAATTAACAGTCTAGATCTCTCTTTAGATCGACGGTTGTGATCCAATCATGAATTCGTGTTTTGTGAATTCTCACAAACTCACCCTTATACCATTTCAGGTCATGAGTCAGCGAAAGGCTGATTTCTCTCCATGCATCCTTTCCGATGGATGGTCCTGACAAATTCAGGATTTCACGGATCGTGATTTCCACACTCCTGTGCAACTCCAAAGGGTTTTAAACCTTGTGTACATTCTCCATATCTGATGATTGTGAGGGTTCTCCTTTCCTCCTGAACAGATCCTATGGCTCCAACACTTCTGGTGTGGAGTTCTCTCTCTCCCTATGGCCATATACCACACCGACTACAGTTTTATAATACCGTTACACCTCCTAAGCTTTGTAACATGGTCAAGTAGTCCGTTGACACTCAGAAACATTCTGAGGTCTGAAATTAGTCCTCCAGACAAAATTTCTTCTCAAAACCTCGGTCCAAAGACCACTTATCTAACCCATCCAAGCTCAATGTTGAAACTAGGCTCTGATACCAAACTATAATGCCCCCAGTCGTCATCCCATTGGCTGGGCAAACACTATTGTGTGAAACAACATCATTCTCATACTTAATTAATAACATGCATTTAAGTCAGATTAAACATATTTAACTCAGAGTAAGCATAGATTACTGCTAACATAAATAATCCCTGTCATTAACAATAATTCATATGCAAAAAATAATACATGATACATATAAGCATCACATGCATTCAAAACATAATATTAAGCATACGTTGATACTTATCTTTGAAACCGTGGTAATTCCACCAACCACATGAAAGCCTTCCATGAACCTCCTAGCCTTATACCATGCTGCTCATCACTCTCAGCAGTGGGTCACCCTCAAGCTGGGACTAAGCTCCACCGAAGGTAAGGAATCCTACTCGAGGTTGAGGTTACTGGAAAAAATACACAGGATAACTGAAAGGATTCTTCCCATGATTTCTTCTTACTCCCACTACTAACAAATTCTCATTCCCCACATGCCTGTTCCACCTGGGAGTATACACCTTCACAAGCACAGTCCATCAATGCTTCACCTCCCTCTCTGGGCCTCGACAATAGGCTGGATCAGGAATTCTCATAGATCTGAAGCTAGTGCTAGACTCTCTCTAGGAGAAAACCACTTCCCAATAGACTCTCTCACCTGGAGGGAGTTTCTCACAGGCCTGACAATGTGCTTGTTCTACCACGAGCCTGACAACCCGCTTCTTTATCACACCCTTCACAACAAAAAATGGGCATCGACGAGGCTCCACATGAACATACTATGGTCCGCAAGCCACACATAGTCAAGCAATGTGTGACCACAACAGTCCACTGGAAACATAGACACGGGCTTCCCAAAACTGGTGATAGACAGATGCTACAACATAACAAGGCTTAGAAATTACGGGACATTCATTTTTCCCCAGCCAACAATACAAGACAGACTGATGGCCTAGGTTTCGGGGATGCGTGAGTGTGTACAAAGATCCCACACTAAGACTTAATGGTTTAGGTAAGGATTCCATTGAAAAAACATTGAAACAGAGGTCAATCCTGGACACCCGCGAGTTCAGACGAAGGATAGAGAATGGGAGGAGGAACACAGACTTAACGGTTTTGAAATAGGGTGTATCAGCTCCTCTAGAAATCAACACATGCCTTTTTCATTTTCCCCGAGTTGCGTGAGGGTATTCTTGTAAAGGTCATACCAGATTTTCGATTCAGACAGTCCACGGTAGAATGGAGGAGGAACCTCCATCACGGCTCAACTCAACAGTTTTAACTGCATGCGCTTGGGTTGACACTTGTCACCCAAGAAGCACGTTCCTTCCCATTTGGAAGTCACTCGTCCTTCCAAGGAACTTAGAATAAAACATATATTTCATATGGCTTTTGGAATAATATTAAAATATTATTCCCAAGGACTTAATCCCCTAGGATCAACACTTAACCTCTCTTTCCAACCTTCCAGCCCCCAATCCCTTTCCCACTCTGTGGAAGCTTATTCCCCCATCACTCATTCATCGTGGTCGGTCTGCACACAACGGTGTTTATATTTTTTTTAATGTTCTGCATGATTACATATACATAAGCAGGCTCTCGGCCTTAACACTTAGCCTCTCCGGCCTAATAACACATAAGCCCACCAACTTATATAAACTTGTCTCACCAGCCTATAAAACATAATTACAATTCATAATGCAAGATTTATACTTCATAGACATGATTTACAATAGGGCTCAGCCTTGGTGACATTACATGTATTCTCGTTGTGGTTGTGCGTGGCCCCTTTACTGCTCTCGGGGCTAAGGGGGAAAAAGAGTACCCCTAGCGTTGGATGGGAGGTACCAGTGAAGTATAAATGGTTATAAAGAAGATGAAGGAAGGGAATTCCATGCGTCAAGGATCGTCATCAATCCCATCTCTCCGATTACAATATTTTCAGTGAGTTTGCATTGTCTGAAGTTTTAATGGATTTAGGGTTCAAATAATTCTTATTTGTATATTGGGGTTTTACCTCCCATTTGATATGGATTGTTTATATTTTTATTCCTTGTGTATTTCAGAAAGGTTTTCTTGTTTCAGAAACCTTGACACTAGAATTAGATGCAACCCTTGAGATGACAAAATTACTTGGGAAAACCTAGGGAATAGGTGCTTTGATGAATCTTTATTTACTGTTGCTATTACTTGTTTTGCGCTTTCCTTGAGGCATTTTGGTTAGGAAAACAAATGTATCTTGCTTCTTGCAAGTCAAGCTCTGTGCCTTCATTCTTTTTTCCCAAAGCCTTGGTATATTAACATCTATGTTTTTGTTGGGAGTTGTGAGCTCTATGCTTTCTTTCCCTTTCCAGCAAAATGCATCTTTATCTCTACATTTTTTTATTGTAAAATGTGCTCAGACTGTGGGGTAAACTAGAAAGAGTTTTTACTATCATTACCTCTACATTTTTAAGTGTAAATCGTGCCCAACGTCTAGGGGAAACTAGCCTGCGTTTTGAAGGATTTATCACCCAACAACAATACATATTCAATTTATGCGATTTTTCCTCTTATTACTGATCTATTTTCCAGTTAACACAACATTTTCCCTTGTCCTTTTCTCTGTGATTGCCACCCTTTTACTCATCGTATTTAATGATATTTCCTTAGTGACTTGCTAGGAAATTGCTAGCTGATTCATTCACTGGTTTCCATTTTTATTACTCAATTATTTTGCATTTAAGGCACCCTGTGTGTGTATGGGAACCCTCCTTTGTTTAGCTGGAAAACTCATCTTATGTATGCCATATTTTTAGCTTTTGTTAATGGGCGTAATTAATATCTGATATGTACATTTTATTATATGTTTTTTTTTATTAAATGTTTTATTAAGTGTTTTATTAAATAATTGATATCTGATATATAGGCCCAATATTTTAATATGTCTCACTTGTAGTTTAAAATGGCTTAGGTCCTCATGAATAAAATCAAGAAACCTAAGTGTAGATTTCTCTTGGCGATTGATATAATGTTGAAGTGTGATAAATTAAGTAATTACATTTACTTGTGTGCCTCAATTAATGTCAAGGTGTGACCACTTAAGAATTAGACCATCTTGCACCATGAATAACGTTGATGTATGACGAGATGTATTAATAATTTATTATATTATACACTAAAGTGATGAGTGATTGATTGAGTAGATAGAATTTGTTGTGTGCAATGAAAACAAATGTAATGAATGATTGTTGTATATATTAGACTTCTTGCGCGCACTGAAAATATAATGTAATGTATGATTGTTTAGATATAAGACTTCTTGCACAAATGGAATTTAATGTAATAAATGATGGTATTAGATATTAGACTTCTTGTGCGTAATGAAAATATGATGTAATGAATGATTTTTTAGGTATTAGACTTCTTGCGTGAATGAAATTTAATGTGACAAATGATTGCATTTAGGCTAATGGTTAAGTGGTCATATTGCGTGGCTCTATGGAATAATGTTGATTCATAAATGTTTAGTCCTTTGTTTACTATTGCACACAATGAATATTTAATGTTGATGAATGATCGTTAGAAACTGATATTACGGGAACCCTGATTTAAATGTTGATGTATGATATAAAGATGATGATTACCCTTGCGTATGATTAATTGATGATTAGGACTAAATGATTGATCTAGTTGATGTGGAATTTATTTTTAGTGGGATGTAGACACCTCCTTCTTCCTCAAAACAGTTGTCATCCCTAAGACCTTAAATGGTCAAAATCAATTAGAGCCTGGGCTTGATCATTTATTATGTGTCTTGGAGGTCCTAACCTTGCAAGGTAGGTTGGGTGGGTAGTATATTTATGTCATTCTTATGTTATATTTATGATCCTTATGTTATCCTTATGTTATCTCATGTTATCCTTGTGTTATCCAATGATTATCTTTATGTGATGAGTTGAGCGATTAAAAGTATTGATGATTCCAGTTGATCATGATGAGTTGATCTTGAGTCGCCATTCATGATGCTTTAAATTTTGTGTCATTATTCAATTATGATGATGTGTTGATTATATGACATTACTAAATGTTTTGATGCGTCTGTTGTGATGTTATTTGATTATGATGATGAGATTATTGTAATTTCTTAAATTATGATGTCATTGATTATGCGTTGTTGAATTATGTGTTGACACAAATTCCTAATTCTTTAAAAATGTTTTTTTTTTACCTTTTGTGCTTCACTTTTTCTTAGGCATAATGAAGGGTTGTTACAATATCCTATAGGTTAGATCTTGTAACAAGAACGTTATCTACATGCAATAACAAGACAATATAGTTTCCATTATCTAGTCTCTTATAATAAACACAATGTTCATAATGATAACTATAACCTTTTTCTGTCATAAACCTGTCAAATTTCAAATACCACTGGATTGGATCTTTTCTTAGGCCATGCAATATCGGCCATACAATGTATTCTTCAACTTGTAGACTAATTTCTGCTTCTTTTTGACCTCATACCCCCATGGTTGCTGCATATAAATATCTTCCTCCAAATCCTATGGAGAAAATATATCTTTACATCTAACTGTTGAAGATGCAAATATTCTACTTCCACCAGACTATAGTTCTGATTGAAGTCATTTTAACAACTAGAGAAAATATATCATCACAATATATACATTTCTTATGTGTAAACCCCTTTACAACAAGTCTAGCCTTATTCCTATTTTTTTCTGCATCTTTTTCCTTCAACCTATAAACCCATTTATTATGTAATGCTCTTTTACCTGTAGGAAATTGAACCAAGTACCAAGTCTGGTTATGTACCAAGGAGTTGTTTGTTTGTTATATTATTTGTAGTGGAAACTCATTCAACTAAATGGCTAGTCGAGGATGATCGACTAGGTGTTTGATTGATTGAACAATTAAGTCAAGTTGATGATTTATTGATAGTCAACTTGTTAGTTGACTAGTAGTTGATTGATATCTGATTGGAGGTCAATAGGTTAGCTGACTAGAGGTCGAAATGTGGTTGAATGGTAACCAACTAGTATTTCACTAATGGTTAAAACCTATAACAAAATCATGATATTCACGAGTGTTGATCTTTTTTTTTGTCAAGGGAAAATGACCAACATTTGAGAGAAAATTGTGTGGGGAAAAAGAAAGACTCTCGCTTTATAGAGGTGTTTCTCCTCTCTTGATATATTGGAAKATTATTTGTATGGATATAGATGAATGCAATGGATGAGTAATAAATAGAAAACCACAAAATRCATTACAACAAAGATATCTTTTAGCATATTTATTCACTAAGAACATCATCTTATTCATGGAAATAAAAGTGAATAAATATAACTAAAAGAGTTTTGTACAGAGTTTGCTTTTGACAACTATTTGGCCTTCCTTTTGAAATGATGTGAACCCATAATAAACTATGACTTTGCAAGATGAAATAAAAGTAAAATGGAAAGGTCATCAAAGAACTTTAGATGATCATTTCATTACAACTAAAAGAAATGATTTTTATGGACAATACATTTGAAATATCATGCTTTAGACTCAAAGTATGAAAAATCATTAATGTAGTTCCCTGAAATAGTTCTTTGTGGCAGAAATTTCTAATAATATACTAAATGAATAAGATTAAAAATTTCTGAAACAAGAGGGATGAAACAACCCCAACAAGATTTCAATGACAATTACATAAACTTAAAATAAACTGCATCAACATTTTACAAGCAGGGTTTTTGCTCCTATGGACTTGAAATGTCATGGGGAGTGTATGGAAGAATATTAAGAGAGTTTATAAGAAAGGAATATGAAGGACAAAGTCAATAAGAATGATTCAACAATCTATTGAAAGGCCCAAAGCTTGCTTCCAACAAAAAATACCTATATAGCAAACTCTCTAACAACCCAATGCCAACCTCTTGAATCTACCTCATTTTCTCTTTTGTAATCTCTTCTTCATATTCTTGAAACTTGTTTTTTAAGGGTTTGATGTTTTCTTTTGTAAATTTGAATCTTGCTATTCATTCCACCATCTAGGACCCACATTAAAAGTTTATAAATTTCTTTACATAAATGATTTTCCAAAAATAACTTGTTTCCAAACCCAAAAATAGACTATATTGTAATTTAATTTTTAGGGTCTCATAAATAATATTTCATGCACTGAAACTAATTCCAATGTTTTCTTCATCTCTTTACCTTTCAAACGAGTTCTCTCTTTCTCAAATCAGACATTGGGATCAAAATTTATGAGCTCAGGAAGATGGAGGGTCAACCACCATTGATTTGTCCTCGTGAGATCCAGGCCTTTGATTTGAAAATTAGACTTTCTTTATCCCACTTGAATTATGGGAGAGTTCTCATGACCTATTTATAAAAAAAAATAATTTCTATATTATTTGTGAATGAAGTAGAGAGAGCCATAGAATTCCACATAGGTTTTTCACAAAGTATCTTTTGACCACCACATCATCACCCAGACATCATTCCATGTCACTTTCCAATAATCTCTATCCATCCATGTGTCATCTAGGGGTAGTTCTACGTCACTTCCATGTGTTTCCCAATGGTAGGTCCACCTCAGTGCCATGTGTCCATGTATAATAGGTCGTCACTGTCATTGGGAGGTGTGTCCCAAAATAAATGGATTTAAACTTAGGATAACAAATAATATTTAAATGAAATAATATTAAAAAATGGCGGAGTTATGGGAATGCAGATGTAGAGGAAGTAGGTGAGGAAATGGTTAAATGTGGAAATAGTGTGGAGGATTGGAAAAATGTCTAAGTATGGAGAGTAGTGAGGAGGAGAGTAGAATGAAAAGAAGTCAAATAGTGAGGAAGGAGAGTAGAGTGGAAAGAAGGAAAAATGGCTAAGTATAAAGTGTAGAGAGTAAGGAAAATGGCTAAGTAAAAGAGACGATTGAGGAAATAGAGATGAGTGAGGAAATTAGCATATCTTGGGCATATGACCTCTGTTTTAGATTCCATAAAGTGATAAACAAAGATGAGACATATGGTTATTTAGTGGGAATATGGAAATAAACAATTTCCTTCTTTTAGTATATTTTTTTTCCTTCTCTTTTTTTTCAAAAAGAAACTATCCTCATTATGCTTGCATAATGAAGAACTGGAAAACTGAAGCTAATTGGAAACTTGTTGGGTCTTCATGATCAAAATTTAAATATTATTTAGAACTTTCCAAGTTTGACCCAAACAAAAAAAGATGGTCTCTGTTTGATGGGTGAAAACACATAAACAATGGGGTCACAACCAATCATCTTCATGGATCTATAACTATTTGAGAAACACGATTTAGTGTTTTACATGTTGTAAAATATTATATATAACATTATGTATTACTATAAAATCTTAACATGTGAATCTTGGAGGAGAGAGTCATGAGCCTATAATGGTTGTGTAGATGCAATCCAAATGGATGTAGATTTCTTGTTATTAAGACATATATTTAGATGATGAATTGTGTTGTAGGTGTGGACCAAGGTTAATTGTGTAAATATTTATTCAATGGATGAACAAGACAACAAGGAGCGGGAGTTGGTCAAGGATTGTTGGTTTTCCTAGTTAAGGGTTTCTAGGGTAAATATCTATGTACTGTGTGTGATTGCCATTGCTTAATTTTTTCTTTAATTCTATCTTCTCTATCCTGTTTGGTTTAGTTTCTCTACATATGGTTTCAAAGAAAGGTTGAGCAGATCTTATATTTGAGAAGATATGAATCTGAGCATATCTTGGCTTTAGGTGCATTCCTTTGTCACTGAGGGTTCGACTCGTTCTTGGATATGTGCTAAACCTATGTCCTGTGGGAGCTATAAAGTAGTTATTTGTGCATGAAAGAATGGTAGATATTTCTAAAATTTAGATTGAGAAGTTTAATGGCTATAATTTTGAGCCATGGAATATTAAAATGGAATATCTCCTTGGAGATCAAGAACATCGGGTAGTTATGGATCTCAGAACAATTCCAATGGGCATGTCGAAGGAATATTAGGAGAAACTAGATAGGAAGACTAGGAGTATGGTTCAAATTTGTCCTGATATTTGGTATTACTGAATGTCTCAAGTGAAAACACTACAAAGAAACTATGGTATGAGTTGGGGAACTTGTACCAGACTTTGAAATACATGATAAACAAGTTGTTTCTTCAGAAGAAGTTGTACCTTATTAGGATTTGTGATTGTAGCTCAGTAATAGAGAAACTAAATGCATTGAATGATATGATAAGTCAACTATTGTCTATGGATATGGATATTAAAATCAATGAGTAGGATAATTGTATCAGTCTATTGTGTTCTTTGTCAGATTCATGTTATAGCCTAGTCGTGGATATTGGGAGTAATTCAATCAAATTAATTCTTGAAGATGTGGCTTCATATCTACTATCAAAGGAAATGAGGTGAAAGAGCATGGAAGGATCAACCAGGGATGACTTGGTCGTCAGAGGATAACTGGTTGATAGAGGAAAAGGAAAATTCTCTAGTAGAAAGTCCAATTATACAAGGGGTACATATAAATCCTTGGTTGAGTCGAAGAAAAGATGATGGAAGTGCGGTAAAGGTAGGAATTACAAAAGGGACTATAAGTCAAAATAAATTGAGAAAAGTTAGGGATGTGATGAGAAACATTTTTCTGAAAGAAATAATTCTATAGATGGAGGAGGAGAGGTGTATTTGGTGTCGACTAGTACACATGTGGATCATGATGTTTGGTTGATCGACTTAGGGGATTCTTTTCATATGACACATCATAGGAATGGTAATGTGGATATGAGAAGTATGAAGGAGGAGATGTGTTCTTGGGAGACAACTTGAAAACCAATATTGTTGGATGAGGTAGAGTCTGATTGAGGCTAAAGGATGGGAGGATTATAACTCTTCCATGTGTGTTACATATTCCAGGTTTGGAAAGAAATCTAATATCTATCAGCACAATGAGTGAAGCAATTGTGCACACTGTATTTGTGAAGTATTCATGAAAAATGGTCTAGGGAGGGATGGCATTGATGAGAGTAGTTCAAACTAGAACCTTGTACAAGATATTGGGGAGTGTTGACTCAACTAGATGTAATGGTATAGATGTTCCTGAGATTGAATTATTTGTTCCACATCTAATCAACCCGACCATGTTATGGCACGAGAGGATGGGACACATTGGGAAAACATGAATTTGACCTATGCACAACAAAGGTATGGTCGAAGGTTTTCCTCATTATACTTTGGAAGTTTATTTGTGTGAACATTATATCTATGAAAAAAAAATCGTGTGAGATTCCCATCTGGAGCAACAAGGGAAAAATGGATTTTGGAATTAATACATAGTGATGTGTTTCAGCCTATACTAGTTCCATCACTAGGAAGATCTCTATATTATGTCTCCTTGATAGATGATTTCTCTAGAAAGACATGTTTGTATTTATTAAGAAAGAAATTTGAGATTTTTGGTCACTTAGAAGAGATTAAATATCTTGTGGAAAACCAGACATAAAAGAATATCAAGGTGTTGAGAAATGACAATGGAGGTGAATTATGTGGTAAGGTGTTTGACCAATTTTATAAGAAATGTGGTATATCATGCCAAAATACCACTCCATATACCCCTCATTGGAATGGAGTTGTTGAAAGGATGAATAAGACATTGATGGAAAAGGTAAGGAGCACGCTTAGTGGTGCTAGGCTAGCACAAGAATTTTGGATAGAGGTATTCAACACTACCTACTATCTAGTAAATAGATCTCCTTCATCGAAAATAGTCGACATGACTCCACATGATTTTGGTTTGGTAAGAAGAATTCTCTCTCACATCTCATAATTTTTGGCTATGATGAATTTGTGCATGTTCCCAAGGAAGAGAGGAAAAATATGGACAATAAGGAAGTCAAGTGTATTTTTATCGGTTACAAATATGGAACTAAAGGATACAAGTTGTGAGATCTAGTGATGAATAAAATAATTTATAGTCGAGATGTGATATTCATGGAATTTGAAGGTACATCCAAGAACGAAGAGGCTCAAGTGGAGAAAGTGTTCGACAACACAGGTATTCCAATAGAGGACAAACAAATTCATTAACCACTCACATAACTAGATCAAAGATCAACACACCGATGTTTTCACGTGGTAAAACCCCTACGGGGAAACATCCATGGCCCCAGCCAACGCGACCACTTGGAGTAGTTTATTAATGCAAAGAAAAAGATTACAGAGATGTTTTACAAGAGAGTTTCTCACAATCGGTCATCATCAAATGACCCTCCATGCTTTTTAAATAGAGATCATGGACCAATCGGGTGTTAAGCCATAGATCAATGGTCGTTAAGATCAAGGATATTATGAACCGTCAGATCACTCTATGTCGGGAACATATCATGACCGTCAAATTTCCTAACTACAAATGCATACTAAAGAAACACACTTTTACCTAACGACATATTAGACCAAGTAGATCTTAACTAACTCATAAGTGTCTAAATATCCTAACATCCCCCCTTAAGAACAATCGGGGATAGGATTGAAAGATTTACAATAGTGACACAATAGGAGAAGGAAGGAGGAATTAGAGCCTATCCCCCCTTAATGACAACTTGCTGAACTCCTAACATAGAGAAAAGTTTGGAAAACTTCAATTCTATAAGAGACTTTGTGAAAATGTCTGCAACTTGATCTTCTGTAGGGAAAAAGAGCACTTCAATAACTTGATCATGAATGATATTTTTGATGAATTGGATGTGTATCACGATGTGTTTTATACACTGATGTTCAACTGGGTCTTTGGTGAGCTTGATGGCACTCTCATTGTCACACCAAAGGCTGGTCGGATGCTGGTGCTAGAATCCAAACTCTGAAAGGATCTGTCGAAGCCACATGGCTTCTTGACTTGCATTTACCACTACTTGGTACTCTGCTTCTATTGAAGAAAGTGCAATAGCCTTTTGTTTATTATAGGCCCAAGTGACAAGTCTTGAACTAAGGCTGAAAACATAACCTGTAGTAGACTTCCGATCATCAGGGTTTCCAACCCAATCTAAATTAGTGAAACCAACCAATAAAGGAGTCCCCCCTAAACTGTAATGTATCCCAAACTAAATTGTACCACGAACATAGTGAAGTATCCTTTTAGCTGCTTTCTAATGGCTTCATGGGGTGTTTGCATATATTGGGCAACAAGACCAACATTAAAGGAAAGATCAGGATGGGTATGAGTCAAGTATAAGAGGCTACCAACTAATTGATGGTACACGGTGGCATCAACTTTAGGAGAAGTACAGGTGGCAGAAAGATTGACTCCAGACTGGAAGGGAGAAGGGGTTGGTTTACAATCATCCATGTGAAAGCAATGAAGAAGGTCACAAGCATACTTAGACTGGGAAGGAAAAATTCCTTCATTGGTTTGCAAAACTTGGAGGCCAAGGAAATAGTGCAAAAAGCCTAAGTCTGTCATTTCAAATTTCTTCTTAAGGTTGTCTTTCACATGGTTTAAAAGTTTTGAGTCACTACCAGTAAGGATAAGGTCATCAACATAAAGGACAAGGATTATGAGATGGCTTCCTACTTTCTTGGTATATACATTAGGATCAGAATGACATCTAGAGAATCCAGTGGCAATAAGAAAGCTATCCATTTTGGCATACCAATCTCCGGGAGATTTCTTGGGACCATAAAGAGATTTCTTGAGGTGAAAAACAAGGCTAGAGTCATTCTGGACATAGCCAGGAGGTTGTTCCATGTAGATTTATTCATGCAAATCTCTGTGTAAGAAGGAAGATTTAACATCCATCTGATGGACCTCCCATTTAAGTGAGGTAGCAAGGGAAAGAACAAGGTAGATGGAATTCATTTTTGCTATAGGGGCAAAGGTTTCATTATAGTCAATTACTTCAACTTGGGAAAACCCTTTGGCAACTAACCGAGCCTTGTGTCTTTCAACATTTCCATCTGATGCATACTTAGTTCTGTAGACCCATTTGCATCTAACACATTTTCTTCCTTTTGGAAGAGGTAAAAGATCCCAAGTATCATTTTCCATTAAAGAACGATACTCTTCATTCATTGTTGTATCCCAATTTGGATGACTTGAAGCTTCTTCAAATGTCTCTGGATCATGATTTTATGAAACTTGAGACAAAAGAGAAGAGGCTCACTGGAATTGTGAACATGTCTGACGCTGATCTGAAGGATCATCGACAATATCACCAACTGCTTCTTGTGTTGAACACACCCATATAGGAAGTGGTGGAGATGGTGCTGGTTCAGGTTCAAGGGACTCATCTGGAGGAGGGTGAGCAGGTGGAGGTGGATTTTCATCCTCATTGTCATCATTTGAAGAAGAAACCGGATCATAAGAAGGCACAAATGCTGAAGATGGCTCGTAGGCCGAAGAAGGCACAATCATCGAATTAGGCTTGCAGGCCAAGATAATTTCATCAAATTTAACATCTCTTCTAATAATAATTTCATTACAATGTGATTGAAGGAGTCTGTAACCTTTGACATCTTTAGAATAACCAAAAAATATACACTTCTCACTTTTACGCTGCAATTCTTTCCTTTTCTCATCAAGAATGTGAGCCCATGCTATACTGCCAAATACACGGAAGTGACTTACATCTGTTTTAATTTTAGTCCAATCTTCTTCCGATGTTATACTTTTAAGAGCCTTTGTGGGAGTGCAATTTACTATGTAATTTTCACAGTTGATGGCTTCCCCCTAATACTTTAGACTTAATCCCTTAGATTGGATCATACAATTAGCCATTTCTTTTAATGTGTGATTCTTTCTCTCAGCAACACCATTTTGTTGTGGTGTATATGGAACA
>ML818602.1:69603-81786 GCA_009831015.1 Picea engelmannii | reverse complement strand
ACTGACATAAAAATATTTGAAAGGTGTTGAGGTGGTTTATTGGCTGCACATTGAAAATTACAATTTTCCCATGGATTTAAATTTCTAGAAGAATTTCATGGGCTCTTTGCACCTATTGAAGAGATGGTTGCCATGGTCAGTAGGCAATGGGACCATCGTACTGATTAGTCAAGACTCTTTTATTGGTTGTGGTCCCTTGTACAAATCATCGGATGCATTGGTTCAACATTTAAAAGGGAAACACGTATATTCTTTGGCACACATTACTTTCACTTCTTCTTTAAATACATCGAATACAAAGGATTGGCTCTCCGCAGAGGACCTTGGTTTGGAGGGTGGGCTGGTTGAGGAATGGTTTGGTTTTTTGTCTACGTTAAGAAGCAGTGGTGTTACACTCAACAAGGATGAGGGCAATGTAGTATGGTATTGGAACAAATCCACGGGATTAGTGACTGCCAAGTTAACATATGATGCTCTTGTAACATAGGATGTGGTAGAGGACCTTGTATGGTGGCACAAAGCTCTGTAGAAAGTTAAGATCCTAGTCAAAATAATTCTCTTTATTTGGCTTTTCTTATATGACCGTGTCCTTGCTAGGGAAAATTACAGGCATAGGGGAGAAATCGGGCCCTTGGTGTGCACCCTATGCTTAAAAGTTGAGGAGACAACCATGCACTTGTTTGTCCATTGTACAACTACGCAAGCAATTTGGAAAGAAGTCTGTGAACAATTTAAGATAAAGGGAACTTGGGATCGACCTTCACTAGATGAAAATTTACTAAGTTGGTTCATATCCTTTCTTAGAAACATGGCAATACCTTTCCATGTGCTTTGGGGTATATGGCGCTACAAAAACAAAATCCTATTTGAGGACTTGCCTCAGAATGGTGCGATGACCAGCTCTAGAATTGCGCTGGCTATCAAGGAGATGTCAAGTGAAAACAAAGATATTTGTTTAGATTTCATTATGAACCTTGTGTATTGATTTCATTATGAACCCTGTGTATTTTGATAATAAGCCTATTGGGTTCTTTGATGGTGTTGTTGCAGGAGGGGTTTGTGGTGTGGGTATTGTTCTCAAGTTAAGTTCACATCATTTCTTTAGAGCACAACTTGTTGCTGGTGCAGGTTCCAATATTAACACTGAACTTCTTGGTTTATGGGGACTTCTTTCATTTGCAAAGAGATGTCACATTGTAGATTTAATGGTGGTTGGAGATTCAAAGGTTGTGTTAGATTGGTTTGATGGGAAGTCACACTTGAACGCTCTTATCCTAAGGCCTTGGAAGATGAATATTATGGCTCTCAAGAAACATTTTAGTTGGCTGAAGTGTCTACATGTTCAAAGACAATACAACTCTCTGGCAGATTCACTTTCAAAACCAGCTCTAGAGTTGCAACGTGGATGGCTACAGTTCAAGGAAGTTTTTAAGGATACTCTAGTCAACAATGGACAATTTTATATTTTCTAAAAAAATTCCATGGAAGATTGATATCCTTGTATATATGTTTTGAATTGAAATAACATCTCCTTCTTGTAAATTTTTGGAACTACTTATTTCGAAAACTGTAAGGCTTATAAAATAGGTTAGGGCATTTTGTTAGATATCTTCAAAGTGTGTGTTTTGTAATACAACAACATTATGGTCGAAGTGCATATTGGGGCTATGTATAAGGCACATTCAAGACCTTTTTTGTACTGGAAAGTTTCATTTGATTCAATATTGAATAACAATGAAACTGCTTTTTCTGAGGGAAACAAATATTATTTTAAATACTTAAATGTTAATATGACCTTATATTATTTAAAATACTTAAATGTTAATATGGCCTATAGAGGTAAATTAATTCCAATTTTTAATTGAATAGTAAATTTATCTTAATAATATTAAGATCATATTACTAACTTACTAACTAAAAATATATTTAGATAATTTATTGGATATACTAGAATCCTTATATTTCTAGATCAATGCTAGGACCACTTCCTTTGTACACTAACTCACCTTCTTTAATTTCATCATCAACTCGTTACTTGTAATTCCATCATTCTTCCCATAATATCTCACCTTTTTTAGCTTGATCATCATGTGATAGATACTAGAACTTCCTATAAAAGTTATAAGAATATGTCCTTGAATGAGTCAAGTAGATCCATGAGCTTTTAAAAAAATGATATAAACATAAGGTGTAATTACTGTGTATTGTGATTGTATTGAGAGTAGTGAGGTGCATATACAACTTATATATATATATATATATATATATCAATTTTTATATGAGGTGCATATTAAATCTCTCTCACTCTCTTATATCTAGAGACCGGAGAGACAAAATTACATTTTGTAGGTGCTAGTTTAGCACATTCGAAAGCATAAAGAAAGTGAGATGGTTTGCACCAAGGAAAGTGTTGATCCGTTGATAGTTTTGCGGAGCATAAAATGGTGAACCAATAACTTCTTCATGTCCAAGGTCTGTTCGTATGCTAATAGAGTGTGTAATTTTAGAACTGCAATTACATAAAAAAATATAGTACATCCCAATAGGAGATCCGAGAACTGTTGTTGATTTCATGCCAAAAAAGCAGTGATCTTGTGGATTAATGAGCTGAAGGATGTATCTGATCTTCAATGAAGGGTCTATGGAAGAAGGCACAAACTGTATCTCCATCTATTTCTGTGAAGTGCCATTGCCCAAAATTGAGATTAAGCCCTTCTTTGGACAACGAGTCAGCTATGGCATTCATGTTCATGTAAACATGTTGGATAGAGAAATGGTCAAATGTATCCAACAAATTGTGAGTCTCTATCAGAATAGGCTACAATAAAATATTGTTGTAGAGCTGTGTTTTTTGTACCCATTTTATTACATTCAATGAGTCACCAAATAGTTGTATGGATTTAGTTCATATTCTTTTGCTATTTTGAGTAGAAAGAGAAGGGTCATCAGTTCAACATAGTTGTTGGTGCCTTTCCCCAATCCCATTTTTATTTTGATAGAGTGTGTGTTTGTGAGATGAAGGTGGGTTCCTCCCCCACAATGTGAATTTTGTGAAGCCCCATCAAAATATGCCCAGGCGATGGAATGATCTATGGTTGTAGGCAAAGAGATTCGTTTGTTGGGTGCATTACTTTCCTGGGGGTAGTGTTCCAATATGGAGAGGCTTTGGGCTGCGACAAGTTCAGATACCATTGCTTTTTTTTGGAATATTTGTGTGTGTGTGTGTGTATATACACACACAAATGGAAATAAAAATGTCTCTCTATATAAGAGAGAGAGAGATTTAATATGCACCTCATATAAAAATTGTTATATAGAGCTATACATGGAGAGATGGTGTTTCTATTTATGTTATAAGTTAAGATAGTATTTCTATTTATAGTTGTGAGTTCTCAATTCCATGGAGTTTAGTGAGACTATAGCCAACCTAGATCCATTTTAAATAATAAAAAAATCACACCTCAAATTTTATTTTTACATGTCCATATCCATATACATCTTAAATGATTAAAAAAAATTACACATCAAATTGTATTTTTGCATATCCATATCTACATAAGTTGTGAGTTATAAGTTCTGTGGAGTTGAGTCAGACTGCAACTAGCCTAGATCGATCTTAAATGATCAAAAAATTTATACCTCCTAAGAGTTTTCATCCCTTTCAATGCTCAGTAGATCTGGAGTTAAGATGGATCTGTGTTGGTTATAGTTAACTGGAGAAGTGTGCATTAGGCTAATATGCATCGTGATTATAACAAGCTTAAAAAGCAGTGCATTGTTTTTTTTCAAACTAGAACATACTTTTTATATGAATCAAAAACATTGTAGTCGAGGCTAGAAACAAATTACATAGTGTTGATTCAAAATATCTCACACAAATTAAGGCATTGTTCTAAAGATACAAAAATAATCCTACATCATATTAAAAAGATGTCTCGGGTTAGTCTATAGGTGGCCTGCTTTACAAAAGTGCCTTACAGGTACACAACATGAAAATACATAAGACTAACAATAATCTTGTGCACTTCTAACTTCTTCCCGCCCCTCTTCATACCAAGGCAAACTTTGTTTCTCGATGTCCATTGGGTATCACAGTTGGTGAACAATCTCTTCCTCCTTGATCTCACTTTGTGTTGAATTCTCAATTTCCCTGTTATTTGAAGCCATTGATAAAGATTCCTTGCTTAATTTAAGTGTCAGATTATGGAGCATGTTGCAATATGCTTCAGGGATATCAAATTTTTTCTTCTACTGCACTAACAAACTCATGATATTTGATAGTTCGTTGATGCATAAGTGTTCATTTTCAGTGACCTTGGAAGATATTAAAAGCAACAAGCTTTTGTTGGATTGCATAATATCTTCATGGCACCTTATAACTCTTTTTAACTCCTACTCCTCTCTGTTATCCATGTTGTCCAAGCCTGTACAATGAGATTGACAAAGAAAGACAAATGGATCACAAGAATTCATGTTTTGGAAGGAAAAAGGGGTGCAACTAGAAAACAAAGCCCGAAATGTATTTGAATGCAATGAAGTCACCTCGATACAATACCCCTGCGAAGATATTTTCACATATTTCCCAAGGGATCCAAACTTTTACAAATGTCAAATTATCACCAAGAGTTCTCAAAAGGCCTAGACATGAGGATAGAAATAGAAATCCAATACTGCTACAAGCTTTGGAACCATGGTTGCAGTATTTGAGAGGAGACCAGAAGTTGCCTAGAACCCACCCTATCAACTGAAATACATATAGCTTGCAAACATTCCAGATTGAAGCACAAAAGTGGTCATACAAATTCCTATATTTAGTCACAACCTTAACTACAAAGCATCTGAGAAAAGACCAAATATTACCCTAATCCCAATCATTTTCATTACTATCATATGGAAAATGTTCCCAATTGAAGAACAAGAGTTGACACCCAAAATCCATATTTCAACTTCAAACCGGTCTTCCCGAAAAATATTTTAAGGGAGAACAGTAAAGGAAAAGGAGGGAAAGAGAGATTTGCTATATGAGCAAACCCAACAACCAACACAAATTGGTCTATGCAACTAAGGCCATGAAATCCCTGCACCTTGACTTTAGTGATGTCCTTGAAGAGAATAAAACAAATCCTGAGATAGCAAGGGTCGATGAACCATCCAACTCCTATCAAATAGCTCAGAAAGTGTCCAAGCACCTCTCTAGTCCAGCTGAAAAGGCACCCAATTCCAAACTTCAATTGATCCATTATCCCACATTGTTTGTCCCTTTCACCAATTGAGCATTTAATTTCCATGATTTGGGATGTCCCTCTCATGCTATGAGAGATGGATTCTATCCTCGAAACACCCTTCCCAATGCATCACCAATGCACATAATGCTCACAATAAATGAGGGAGGAGAACCCACTTTACAACGTTGCTTAGGGGATAATCTTAATCTCAAGTCCCTTATTTTTAAACAAAGATCCAAGGTTAACACTAGAGGTTTGTTTGGACCAATGGTCAACTTATTCATTTAAATCTCACTTGATGTGGAAATAAGAGAATTTGATCAAAGGAGTTGGCTTCCTGCTTAATCCAAGCAATGACATTTTTCAACCTATGTCTCTCGAGAATATATTAGGCAATCATTATATTGACGACTATAATCAAGTCTCTAAACACTTGGAATGCTTTGACATCTTCTTCCTTTGCAAGAGCAAGTCCACATAATAAAGTGTATGCTTCTACCGAGTTATTTGTTTGATGGCCAAGGCCCTGGGCATAAGATATAATTGATGTTCCTCTAGGATAATGGAGACTCTCCCCTTCTCTTGCCACCCCTTAAAAAGTAGCGCATTGCTTTTTTTAACATAAACTAGAAAATTTTTATTCAATAACAGGGCACGACGGAGGCCGCTGAGTACATGAGGATAGACTAGTATATAGAACAAAACCCAACATCATTATTTTGTCTATTACCGATAATTTCTTACTAATCCTATATAGCCTAACAATTTTTCCGATTTCTATACAAAATTCAAGATATATTTGATAACAAATGCCCCAAAAACATTAAAAAAAAAACAATACATATCAATATTTGTAAATTGTCATACTAGGTCTCTTCCTTTTTCACTCCTTTTGCTAGTGATTCCACCGCCAAATTCAAGTCAAGAAGCATCTTCATTTTTTTTGCCTCCTACCTTCCAGAGTCTCCCATATCCCGATTTTTTTTGCCTCACGTCCAATTGTCGCTGCAGTGACTCTCCTTGTCTATGAAGAAAGTCCACTTCGTCCTGGAGTTGTCTAATTAGCACTATGTGTTGGGCCAGAGTTTCTAGGGTGAAAGATAAGGTCGAATTGTGTGAGTCCACCTTGAGAGAGAGCCATTGGGTGGAAGTGAAATTGTCCTCCATTGATTCCACCGCCCATGTTGCTTGTGCAAACTAAGGCTCCTTTCCTTTTGCCATCATTTTATGTTGATTGCAGGGACCTATTTCCGGAATCGTCGTCTCCTCAAAAGATAAACATCCCACCAAACTTGCCCACACGTGATTAATACACAGTGGCAACCTAATTATCCAAAGAGAGGGAGGAATGAATCACTCCCCAAGACACCCTCTATTGTCACCCATTATACGTCCTATTCGAAAAATAAATTGAGGTTCTTGGCAAAGTGAAACAGACTTGGACCCAACCGAAATTAGAAATTGTCTGAGAAGACGTATTGAAACCTCGACATGTAATTGACTCCGCATAATAATGTCCTCTGCCCATAGAGGAAACCAAAGATAGAAGAAGTTGGTTCAGAGCCCTCCACTGTGAAATTCCATCCAACCATGTACTACCCCTACATGCAACCCCTGAGCGCCAGATGCTCCTCGTAACAATACCCAACGTTGATTATACATGCCAAATAGTGAAAATACCACTCTCTGCTTCTCGATCATGATAAATAGAATAGTTCCCCCATCCTTAGGCTTGAACTCAAAGCACGAGGATGCATGTATCCTCATTCATAATTGACTTCCCATGCTCCAAAGGTCTGGGTGAAGCTTTCGTGGCATGTACTTCCCATTGAAACACATTACCTTTCATCATTACCTCCTTTGTGCCTGTTAGTATAGCCATCATCCCTAGAATTAGATTGTGATACCAACGCACTTCTAGTGTTAAATTCCCATAGGCTTGACTACCATTGTCGCATATGACATCCCAGATCGCTTCCTTGGACATGATCAACAATGAAAGCGGCCCGTCCTTCCCCATGAGTCAGGCGAATGTGGAGAAATCGCCTCTCTTATGTCGTCATAGATATATGTGAAGAACCTGTCTATGCATGCCAAACCCATGCGTCACAACTCTTTTGACATCATCATGGGCCCGTTGGACCCCATTCCTTGTCATAGCCTCTTCCATTGGGGGGCGGGGGGGGGGCTACAAAATTTACTTTCCCTTGGACTTGCAAGGAACCAGGGGCCATACCGATTTCCTTGTTTTTCAACTTATCTGCTTCCCGATTGTTTTCTCTGAGTATATGGAAGAATTTTGCAGGGATGTTAGTCAAAAGCAGTCTGATTCTCTCAATAATTGTCTTTATCTTAATGTCCTTGGGGGAATATCCCTTGACCAAGTATCGAATGGTGTTTTTAGAGTGTCCCACTATTGTTATTTGGTCGATCTAATAAGCCTGCATAATGCATTAGTATTAACCCTTGATATACCGCATAAGCTTCGACCATATTATTTGATGCAATGCCCAGATTCCAGGAGAAATCCATTAATCAAATTCCTCTAGGGCCATATAACACCCCTCCCGCACCCACCTCACCTGGGTTGCCTTTTGATGCCCCGTCAAAACACAATGTATATCTTGATTGAGATGAAATCCATGAATTATACTCCTGAGGTGGTACCCGAAGCTGCCAGTATGATCTTTCGGTGATTTTAGTGGAAAGGGTAATTTTAACATTCAACTTAGTCATCCATAGCTCCTCTTATGTTTCTAATTTCTTAAGATTCTCCACTTTTATTTTTCTAGAGTTAAGATATTCCCCTAATTGTCCCAGCGCATGGGAAACAACACAGGAAGGTTGTAGTAATTTGTTTTTAAAAATAGTTATGTTCCTAGCCAACCATAATTGCCAGCATACAAACTTTGAGGATGCCTTCCAGACATGGTGGAAAGTCGACTTATTGTGAAAGGACCCCTTGTATGCTTTACTCCATTTTCCAATTAGAACTTTGCATGATGAAGGACATACAATGTTTTGTTTTAATTATGAGTAAACCAGTTGGAAAACTTGTTTGGAGTATTCACATTCCAAGAAGAGATGTGTTGACATTTCAAGGTCTTGCATGTATAATTCACATCTAAACGGTCCTGAAAATCCTTGTTTGGGCAGTTTTTCCCCAATGAGCAACTTGTTATGTTCAAGTTGCCAACCAAAGATGTTGACCTTTGCGAGCCCATTTTTGTGCCAAACTACTTTCCATATGTTGGATTTTTCTGGAATCCTGAGCTGCCTAAGTAGTTTCTTATACCCCTCCTTTATTGAATATCCAGAAGTTCCCCATCCCATACTATCCCGCTGTTGTATATGCATTGGGGCCGCCCCATTAATAATAATAAGAAAACACTGGACAACCTGAGAGAGACGAGGAAGAACATCACCTAGATTCCAACCCTTCCAAAGTCCATTACTATGTTAGTTCGAGATGTCAAAGAAAGAGAATTTTCCTTGGCTTGAAATCCAAGCTTGAACAAGAGCCAAGAATGGATCTTCTTTTAGTTTTCCCACACCAAAGAAGCAGTCCTCCCAAATATTGATTTTCCTACTGTTCCCTAAGATCTAGATGAGAGACTCCAAGAAGAAAGGGAGGGAGGCTCCTACTAATTTCCAAATAGGAGATCCTGCTTGATTATCTGGAATTGTGTCCAAGCTTCTTCTTCGATTTCTTGATAAATACTTGTGGCAAATTTCTTTCTTCCACTAGTCATTACTTCTAGTCACCAATCTCCAAAGAAGCTTTGCCCCTAGAGCAATATTAACCCTTTCAGGATCCTAGGCTCCAAGCCCTCCATGTTCTCTAGGTGCACATCCAATGTTCCAGTTGATCATGTGGAATTTTTTCTCATTATCTTTACCCCCTTGCCACAAGAATTTGAAAATTATTTGTGACATGGCCTTTTTTATACCAACTGGTGCCAATAGGGTCGAGAATTGGAAAATTGGGAAAGAGGATAAGACCAATTTAACCAAGACCAACGTTCCTATCGGGTTCAATCATACTGCCCCCCATACTTCAAACTAGTCTTTTATCTTTTGTAGAATGATTTGCCACACCTCCCTAGGGAGTGATTTCAGGTTGATTGGAATGCCTAAATATTTGAAATACTTCCATTCCACTGAAAATGGAAATTGAAGAATACTTGTTATCCTCATTAGCGAACTAGCTCTTATGTTCCATGCAAATATTTGGCTCTTATTTTTGTTAATGGCTGTTCCCGAGACCTTAGTGTATTGATCCAATACCAATTTGAAGTGGTTGGCCATCATTTAAGAGGTGCCTCCTAACAATAGGGTATCATCAATAGACTGGGAGTGGTTTATTCTCTCGACACCTCGTGCAATTCTCAGACCAGGGATAGATTTAGTTCTGCATTCATATTCTAATCTTTTATTCAAAGCTTCAACTATAAGTGCATACAACATGTGATAAAGCATACATCCATGCCTTAAGCCTCTAGAGGCTTTAAAGAAGGGGGTTGGTCTGTCGTTAATCAAGGGGGTTATCCATGGGTTGTTAATACATGCTTCGATCCAAGATATAAAGGACTGATTAAAACCAATTTTTTTTAGAACTTCAATGAGGAAACTATGTTTGAATCTATCAAATGCATTTGCCATATCAATTTTGATAACCATACATTTTTCTCCATTTCTGCAGCTAGTGTGTATCGCCTCCTAGACCAGGATTACATTGTCCTAGATCTTCCTTTTTTCAACGAAGCCCCCTTGATTAGGAAAAATGATGTGTGATAACAGGGACTTCAACCTGTTTGCAATCATTTTTGCAAATATTTTATACGATACATTACAGAGAGATACGGGATGGAATTTTTCGAAAGAAGAGGCATTTTTCTCCTTGGATCAAGGCTAGGAAGGACGACTTTGTGGTGCCACCCATCCTAGAGTTTTTGTGAACATAATGGACTATCCTGATGAAATCAAATTTTATAATTGACCAACATCTTATATATAAGTGTAAGGTAAAACCATTCGGGCCCGGAGCTTTATCCAGATCAAATTGTTTGATAGCTTCGAAGACCTCTTCTTCAAAAACCACCTTATTTAATTCCACACTATCCTCTTCTGGTACCAGAGAAGGGATATGTGAAATAAACTGCTCACACTTCTCTTGACTGTCTTCCCCAACCTTTGCATATAAGTTCCCAAAATGTGTAGAGGTTTCCTTCTTGATTTCCTCAAAGGAGGAAATTATCTCCCCCGACTGTAATTTTATTTCTTCAAGTTTGTTTCTCCATTGCCTTGCCTTGTCCTGCTTGTGAAAGAAGGTTGTGCTTTTATCTCCTGCTTTCAACCACAATGACCTAGATTTCAGCCTCCATAACGTTTCCTCATCATTAAGAGCTTTCATGTATTTCCGAAATGCTTCTTTTTCCTGAGAAAATGAGTTTTCATTTATTTCCTTGTTGTCCATACTTCTCTGTAGATCCTCTAGTTGTCTTTTGTACTTCTCTACTTATTCTCATGGGGAGGAAGGAGAGTTGTTAACCCAGTCCTTGATAACCTCTTTATTCCTTTTTAGCTTTTGATCCCAAATATGGACAGGAGAGCCAACCACCCACTGCCACTAGACACGAGAGACTAAAGGAAATAAGTTTAAATTATCCATCAACAAGGGGTTGAAACGAAAGGGAATTAGTCCCAGGTTTTCCTCTTTTGCAAAAGACAAAGAAATTGGGCGATGATCAAAACTTCCCCAAGGGATTATTTGGGAGGAAATTTTATTTGGAAAAGACAAGAGAGGGTTGTGAATGAGGAAATGGTCCAACCTGGCTACAATATTTCCCAACTCTGCTCGTTTGTTACTCCAAGTATATTTTCCTTTGTTGGGATAGACGTTAAACAAGTCCAGAATGGAGACCAGATCTTCCATTATTTCCCTAGAAGGGTCTCTTACTATGGAGCCACCGCTCTTTTCATTTACATGCATGGTTGTGTTGAAATCACCAGTAATAATGCAATTTTTATAAAACCCAGAGTCCATTATGCCCAGTAGGGACTCCGAACATTTTGATTTCTCCTAGTAATTATTGGGCATATAAACATTAATAATAGGATAAATCTTACCTAATGAAAGATGTTTCAACTTGACCATTAACCAATGCGATGTCTCAAATTTGCTTTCTTCATGGAATAACATTGTATTCCAGAGAGTACATATCCCCCCTGAAGCTCCTCTCACACTTATTGCTGCTCATATCCACAATTGTTGCATTTCATAAAGGGATTTCAATTTAGTCTTCTGGATTAGAAGCATTTGGGGGTTTTCTGCTCTTATTAATTTTCCTATTGCTTCCTTCTTTTATTTTTTCCCCAGACCCTTATAGTTCCAGGAGACTATTTTCATTACTTACTTGTTGATTTGGGTGCCCCCCCCTTAGAGGGTTGAGAGGAGTTTTGTCCCTTTGAAGGAGGCACCTTTCCACTTTTACCATCTGTGTTGAAGACTTCTTCTAAAGTGGTTTGAATACCAAGCTCTTTATCTCTAACTGCTTATTTTTCCCTTCTATTACGATTAAATCTCCTGCTTGCCTTATTTACCTTTGAACTCTAAAAGACATCTATTTCCGAATCCTCCCCAAAATTCTCCTGGTTGTCTTCCTCAAGTATTATAGGAATACCAGAAGAAACATGCGTAGGGATTTTGTTGGGGTTAGGATCCCCGTGTTTACTTGCTTCTGTCTCTTTCTAGACTGTTGGTGGATCTACTTCCTTTTTGTTAAGAACCAAACATCAATATAGCATAGAAAAATCTCAGGAAAAGTACTCAACGCCTTGAAAAAGAGATAATTTCAGATAATAAGCCTCTTCGAGGGGGAAACCTCCTTTTACCCCACTTAAATGTTCAACTACAAGATGATTCAAAATGAAAATGTCTCCTTGGTATATATAGGAG
>ML818602.1:34684-60296 GCA_009831015.1 Picea engelmannii | reverse complement strand
GTTGACTTTATATTAGTTTGTCGTTTGACTACATTTTTTTGCATAATTTCTAATGTTCGAACTACATAACTAAAAACATTATTTTTTATATAATAAAAAAACCCTTATATGTCATGATCTCATTAGATAATAGATTTGAGGTCTTATCGCCAGCTTTGCTATTCCTAATGATTTATATGTTGGCATATGCAAATCTTTTATCATCTACGGTATTTTTGAATTTGTACCATTCATACTGAAATGTTTAGATATCCGAAGTTTATAGCGATCGATAATTCATTGACTTTATATTAGTTTGTCGTTTGACTACAAATTTTTGCATAATTTCTATTGTTCGAACTACAAAACTAAAAACATTATTTTTTATATAATAAAAAAACCCTTATATGTCATGATCTCATTGGCTAGTAAATTTGAGGTCTTATTGCCAACTTCGCTATTCCCAATGATTTATATGTTGGCATATCCAAAGTTTTTATCATCTACGGTGTTTTTGAATTTGTACTATTCATATTGAAATGTTTAGATATCCAAAGTTTTGAGCATGGATAGTTAGTTTTCATATTACTTTGTCCTCTGAGTAAATTTTTTTAGCATAGTCTCCATTGTTCGAACTATTGTTATTATTATTATTTGTTATTTTTCTTTATTGTTGCGTACTTGGAGAGGCATTTTCATTATTGCGTACGTAAACATGCCTGCCACACTGCATTCTTTCTTAAATTTTTGCACAGCGCAATGCCCTTCGACGATTCCGACAGCCTTAAGTGTTTACCTAACAGGCCTCGTAGCCTTAAATGTTTACTCTACAGGCGTGTTACAATACAGTTTCCTCCGATTTTTTGATACGGTGTTGTCTGCAGTGAATTTGGGCAATATTGTTCATCACCAACTATCTTTGTCCTACAAGTTAGAATTTGAAATTACCAATAATGTGGCAAAATATGAAGCCCTTGCTCTGGCTTTGAGGGATACAAAAGACATGGTGATTGAAGAGATATCAGTGTTTGGTGATGTAGAATTGATTGTTAATGAAATCAGAAATCTATATCAAGCTAAGCATCCTAGGCTCAAAACCTATATAAATGAAGTGTGGGACCTAATTGACAGTTCCTTCTTGGCCTTCAACATTTCATTCATTCCGAGAGAGGAAAATACAATAGTTGATTCTCTGGCTATCTCAGCAAGCCATTTCAGAGTTCCTCTACCACCCAAACTCAGGTATGATGTAGAAGTGAAATACAGGCCCTCTATACCTAACAATGACAAGCATTGGAAAGTGTTTGAGGATGATCTCGAAATCAAAAGATTCCTAGAGATTGTTGATGAGTTTTCAGAATTACATATTGATCAAGATCCTGATTCTGACAGGGATCCCCATGCTAATGTTTTTCTGAACAAAATTGCTAATCATCATATTGTGCAGTTACCAAGTAATCACATTCCAAAGGGGTTGGTTCCTTTGGAAAGGATTTTTTATAGTAATGATGTGGCAGTAAAAGCTAAGAGGCCAGATGAGGATGCTAATGTATATGAGTGCAATATTGGCATAGAGAAGGATCCAAAATTTGTCAAATTGTCAAGTAGTTTGTCAAGGGAGCAGAAGGCCGAGTATACTGAGCTATTAAAAGAATTTGCTGATGTGTTTGCTTGGACCTATGAAGACCTCAGAACATATGACAACAGTGTTATTGAACACAAGATCCCACTGAAGGAAGAAGCCAAACCATTCAGGCATACGTTGAGACAAATAAATCCTATGCTATTACCAATTATGGAAAAGGAAGTAAAGAAGCTGCTGGATTCTCAAATCATTGTTCTCCTCAGATATTCTGAATGGGTAGCTAACCTGGTCTGGATGAGAAAGAAGAAAGGGGAAATGAGACTGTGTGTCGATTTCATAAACCTGAATAGGAGCTCTAGGAAGGACAATTACCCGCTGCCATAGATGGAGCACATACTGCAGAGGGTGACATGTGCATCCATGATTTCCATGATTGATGGATTTTCTGGCTACAATCAAATATCTGTCCTGCCTGAAGATAGAGAGAAGACAACCTTTACCACTCCTTGGTGCACATTTATGTATGCCAAAATGCCCTTTGGATTAATGAACGAAGGAGAAACCTTTCAGAGAGCCATGGACATAGCCTTCATTGGGGAAAAGGATAAATTCATGGTCATCTATCTGGATGACATTACAGTCTTTTCCAGATTTGATAAAGAGCATTGTTGTCATATGAGGAAAGTCTTTTTGAAATGCAGAAGGTATGGTCTTTCCCTAAACACTAAGAAATCTGTATTTGCCATGAAGGAAGGGAAATTGTTGGGACATATAGTATCAGCCTAAGGGGTCAGGATTGATCCCATATGGGTGGAAGCAATCCAAACCTTATTGCTTCCCAGATCCAAAAAAGAGGTTCAGTCCTTCCTGCGAAAAATTAATTTCTTGAGGAGGTTTGTTTCAAATTTTGATGAACTGGTGAAGCATATTATAGTCATGCTCAGGAAGGGGAACGAATTAAAATGGACTGTTGAGTCCCGAGAATCTTTCAGCCAGATCAAGAAGGCATTGACTGGGGAACCTGTGCTTGTCAGTCCTGATTAGTCCAAGGATTTTCTTATTTTTTCTTTTTCTTCTTTCGATACAATGGCAGTTGTTTTACTACAGAAAAATGTTGAAGGCCTGGAGCAACCTATTTCCTTTTTTAGCAAAGCACCGAGAGAGGCAGAGGTCAAATATGATATCATGGAGAAGCAGGCCTATGCCTTGGTGAAATCTCTCAAAACTTTCAGAGCCTATGTTCTACATTCAAAGGTCATTTCATATGTTCCTTCAGCTTCTGTGAAGGACATTCTTATTCAGCCTGACATAGATGGGAGAAGGAGCAAGTGGATTGCCAAAATCCTTGAGTTTGACCTAGAGATAAAGCCAACCAAGCTAATTAAAGGCCTAGGTTTAGCCAAAATGTTGGCTGAATATAATTGTAAAGATTTGAGAGTTACCTTCATCAACACTTTCTCAGCTGATCAACAGGTTGAGTTGTCTAACAAAAGTTCTCAGGACAACCCCTCATTGGCAGAATGTACCTGGTACAAAGACATTGTATATTTTCTGCAAGAGTTGTGACCTCTAGATGGAATGGGGAAGAGAAAAGCAAGAGCTTTAAAGCTCAAAGCAATTAGGTATTGCCTTATTGACCAGGTCTTGTATTGGAAAGACCCTCTAGGAGTGCTTCTGAGATGTATAGACCCACAAGAGACCCAAAAAATTATGTTTGAGTTCCATGACAACCTATGTGGGGGACACCATTTATGGAAAACCACGGCCTATAAAATTCTCAGGGCTAGATATTTCTGGCCTACTCTGTTCACCGATGTCTGTGCAAAAGTCAGAGCTTGTATAAAATGTAAAAAATTCTTAGGAAAGAAACAACTCAAGTCTCTACCATTGAAGCCTGTGGTGGCTTCGGGACCCTTTCAACAGTGGGGCCTAGACTTCATTGGGGAAATTCATCCTCCTTCAAGTGGTCAACATAGATGGATTTTAACTGAAACATATTATTTCACCAAGTGGATAGAAGCCATCCCCACCAGGAGAGCTTCTCACAAAGTAGTCATTAGCTTTCTTGAAGATATGACGACAAGGTTTGGTTGTTCGAACAGAATCATCACTGATAGTGCTACATCCTTTGAGTCTGAACCATTGATCAAATTCTGTGAATAGTTTGGAATTTCACTAATCCACTCCACCCCCTACTACCCCCAAGGCAATGGACTGGTAGAGTCCTCTAACAAGAGCCTTATAAGAATTATCAAGAGATTGTTAGAAGATAATAAGAAGTCCTGGGATTCAAAGCTCAAATTCGCTCCGTGGGCTGACAGAGTAACAACGAAGAGGTCTCTAGGAACCTCTCCATTTCGTCTTGTATATGGGACAGAGAAAATTTTTCCCTCTCAGCTGGCCCTACCTATAGCAAAATTCTTTCAAGATCATCAAGGAGAGCCTGACAATATGATCAGAAGAATTCATCAACTGGTAGAAGCCCAGCAGACTAGAGAGTAGGTGATGGACAAAGCTCATGATCATTAGCAGAGGATCAAGCAAGCCTTTGACAGAAAGGCGAGAAAAGAAGATTTCCAGCTCGGAGATCTAGTACTTAAATGGGATGCACCCAGACAAAACAAGGAGAAGCATGAAAAATTTGAAGCCCTCTGGATTGGACCCTTCAAAATCTCTGAGGTGTTTTCAAATAACACTTACATATTGCAGAATTTAGAGGGCGATGAAGTTTTTGGCGGCCCTCTAAATGGGCATTTTCTGAAGAAGTTCTTTATTTGAGCCATAAGTGTCTCCCATTTATTTGTAAATATTGTTTTTCTTTTGTTTTCAGTTTTATAAGTGACTCCATAACCCAACAGCAAGGCACTGAAGCTGCAGAAGAGTTCTTGGCATCTCACAGGGAGCAAGCCATCCCCCATGGAGCTTAATGTTATCACATATTGTTGTAAAGGGGGAGTTTTTCTCTTTGGATGTTGTTCTTTGGTGAAAGGAATAAAGAAAAGGGGGGCAAAAAACCCACAAAATCGCGTTATCCTATGTTTTTGGGCCTGGTGCGATTGTGCTAATCGGCGAGTAGATTTGAGCGGTTGAGATCTGTGCACCCAGATCTACGACGCACAACCCATATCGGACCCCCCCTGACAATTCTACCTTTAACGAGGGGGGGGGGTCCAAGTTGGTGGTTTCCGAGTGTGGGCCCATCTCCCCCCCCCGGCGCACTTTACCGCTTACCATCTCCACCCCCCCGCTTTACCGCTTCCCATTATCGTGCCTGCCTCATGCCCCCACATGTCTCCCACTCCATATCTCTCCTCTGCATATCACACCTCCCCTTTCCTCCTTTCGCTCCCTCACACCTGTCCTCCACTCACCATCCCTCCTTCGTGCTTCACCCTCCTACCTCCCGTCACGTGTATTCCATGTCACTTCCCTGTGCCACATCACCTCAACGCCTGCATCTTCTAGTCGTCACCTCATCGATTGTGGCATTCAACCTAGCCACTAAGCATATGCCATAGCCTTCCAGGCCTACACCAATCACTTCGTCAGCCCCGCTAGATCCTCATCCACGTTTGCCTATATGACTCTCCCATAGACAATCTAAGCAATCTCAAACAATGAATAAGAGGCCGCCACGTCCTACAAATGTAGAGCTGACTTGGGCCTCCCTGATCCCAATGAAGTAGTTATTAAAGCATATGGTGGTGGTTGGACATCGTTTCCACCATTAATGGAAAGTTCGGAAAGGGACTGTCAGCTGGTCAACTCACTTGCAGGCCTGTTCTAGGACATGATTGTGTCTGACTGAGCTTCACGACTAGCCAGAGACTGCATGCACAGTCTTCCAGGAGGCATGCAGACGTAACGCCTTTAATGTAATAGTTCGAACTTGTTGTTTTGGTTCCTTTTTTGAGTATTTAGGAGTCATTCTCAGTTTCAGTTAGTGTCGATGGTTGAGCTAAGCTCCCGATTGTAAATCTTTAATGAAGCCTCTGGTTCTCTGGTTATGTACATGCTTTTGAGACTTCTTGTTTAATGAAAGTCATCTTCTTTCCATCTCTCCATAAACATTGTGTTAAGACACTCAGAATTGGAGGATCTAGTCAAGGGTGGTGATGTAGGTTAGATCACTTTCAGTTTTAATCAGTTTCTCATGTTATCTTATTCCCTCTCATACTGAGTAGCTCGGGCATTGGAGGATCCAGTCGAGCTGTTACAGTGGCATTGTGATGAAGGTTTGATCATCATGTTGTTGTAACCGTGTCATTTGACATGTCTTAGTGTATGAAGCTTTGAGTCCAAGAGGATCTAGTTCTTGAATCTTTTCTTCCTTAGGCTGCTGGAAGACCGGATGTCCACAACAGGCCCTTACATCTCCTCACCAGTTCTCCCCCCTACTCACCCTTTACTACAACTTTCTGACTGAAGTTAGATCAATACCTCACTTGCCTTAGGCATACCAACCCAGTTTTCTGAGTTAAAGCGATATAATCTTGAGACTACATCCATTAGACCACCCTTTAAACTATTTACCGTGACATAGAAAACTGATGGGTATCAGGCTTACCTCTGACGCAATCCAGAGGTGACTTCTGGTGTTAACACTCCCTACATTGCTCCATCCTCTACATATTTATTTTTTCTAGGCCATATTTTGTAATTAAAAGAAAGGGAAGGCTTATGGGACTTTGAAATACAAGCTCTCAAAGAGGTCTTCTATGATATTGGCACCACTCCTAAGAATAAAAAGACTCATTAGGATGAGCCTTGGGACTCTTGCATACTCTAGGGATCCTAGATAAAATTTGGAGACCTCTCTTGGATTCTACTTCACATCTAGGAAGGACTAAAGAAATAGAAATTTCATTAATAATTAAAAGAAGCATAAGGTTTATGTCAAGTGTCATTATACCTCGATTTTTGCAACGCATCTTCCTTATGTGGTGTTGACGACCTATCTAGTGATGATGGAAATCTTGTTTGGAAAGTATACTATGGAATTTCCTTTGAACAACCTATAATTTCAGTCGAAGGCTTGTCATTAGTCTTTAGCTCATCAAAACCTGATAGTTTTATCTCCAATCCTTTTTTAACCTAGACCCTTTTCTTATATTGCCAATTATTTTTTAGAGCTTTTCGATCCCTCCACAAATGCATAACTTCACAACAAGATGAACAACAAAAGGATAATTTCCAATAATCCCCAACTCTACCAGAAGAATTCAATATGACCACCTCCTTGCCACCACTTATTGGGATAGGTACTCCCACATCTATGCCTTCAACATCTAGTTATTCCATTTGGGGAATGCCACCAGTAACATCATTTTCTTCCACTAGTGTACGCAACGATGGTATGGCCACTATATCCACAATAGTGCCCACATTTGGATTTTTTTTCAGCGGGGGGAAAGGCCTTGGTTTTACTTCCATAAGTGGATTTTATCCTCCTAAGCTTGGAAAGCTATGGGTTCTCCCAAGATTGTGTCGACTCCAAGTCAATTGTTGGATTTTTATAGAATACCTAGTGAATCTTTGGGGATTAGTCCTCAGTTTCCTATCACATTAGATGGAAAGATTGTCCTAGTCAATATGATAGTGGTGAATGACCCATTAGATTTCAATATGCTTCTTGGGCGTGATTATGTATATGCTATGAATGTTGTGGTGTTTATGCTCTTTCAAGTGATGCAATTTCCTAACAATGGATGTATTTTCACTATATATTAGCTTGCATTTGATAATCACTACCTTTATTATACTTTAGACAATTATAACCAATTTTATATTCCTAGTATTCAGGTGGACTCTACCTCACCACATGTGAATTACGTGGCATCATGTCCTAAGTGTTCAATTGCTTCTAAGAAGGAGTCTTTACACTCATGTTTGCCTCCATGGAACATCATCCCAGAAATTGATCAGGTAATATAGTTAGCGTATGCTGACACTGGTTATAAATTCCATCCTAATATGAAATACGATCAGTATACCTTACCCACTTGGGCGATCACCTCTCTTAGTTCACGTGATTTCCTAGATATTGAGCTTCCTTCAAATAAGGCCATCTTAGAAGTCATGTCTATGGTCAATAATCCATGGGAATATGTGCACCATCAATCATCATTTCTTCCTAAAATGGAATAGTTTGTGGGTGATAATGAAAATTTGGATTTAGGACAAGGGGCATTTTCTGGATCATGCAGTGAAATTCTAAGTCTTGAATTGTTTGAGTCTAATATTACTCTTTTAGAAATTGCCACTGAATTCTCCACTTCAAACCATACCAAAGATAGGAATCTCATACATTTTCCATGTCTTGATGGTCATCATCAATGATCTACGATAGCTCGTGAGACTACTCACCATATTTGTCCTCATGTAGTTTCTGACAATGACTTGGTTCTAGTCTATGACCGGAATCATGAAGATTCGAGAACATGGAAATTTGACTCTATGTGGCATGGCCTTGGAATGGTGTGCCATATGACGCCGACAACAACCCATGATTTCATCCATGATGATAGGAATCCTTGGCCTGAGCCTAGAAATTGGGCTCTAATTTGCATAAATCATTGACATGTGTAGTGCTTGTACATGGTGTATTTTAATAGGTGTGTGCTATGATTTCTTTTTATTTTTAATTTTGGGTTGATTCGGTTTGATGCTTATCATGTTTAGTGCTTTATTTTCACATGTCAAAAGGATCCCCTTGGCCCTCGTCATAGGCACACCCATGGTGAGACCAAGAGGTTACATATGTTAGTTTCCTAGCTATGTTGGCGTTTGTCACATTAAATTAAGAAATAACGCAAACACACATGTAAATAAACACATGGATTTCCCATCACGTCATTTGAAACAATAAGCAAGATTTGAACCATATGTATATATAAAATAGAGATCCATACATCATGATATTGTTTTTCAATGTGAAATTTAAATGTAGGTCTAGTGGTTTTTTGCAGTCTTTTCAGGATTTGGCTACATTTTGTTTGGCACTTCTATGGCAACATCCACCAAACCATGAGGTACATGTTCTAAACTTGCATATAGCGATAGGTTTTTCCCTGTATCTCACTGCTTCATTATTAACCATCACTTTTTTCGTGCCTGTGCCTTAGGTTCAACTCTTCGACTCTGTCAAGTTGTGACATTATCCCTTCTTTTGATTTTGCATCGTAACTTGTGCAATAGTGCCTACCCTTCATGGGCGCTCTAGTTAGCATTCCCTTTTT
This sequence comes from Picea engelmannii, assembly GCA_009831015.1. NCBI lineage: Eukaryota > Viridiplantae > Streptophyta > Pinopsida > Pinales > Pinaceae > Picea > Picea engelmannii. The sequence goes on along the minus strand of ML818602.1, from coordinate 51,494 downwards.
CATTTGGTTCCCATGTTGCAATTCTTAGTAGGCCTGGGAACCCTCATTTAGACTCACCATGACTAAAGTTGAGCCTCATTCTTCTCTCTTAATCTTTTTCTGGCCATGTCCCAAAAGGGGTTTCCATCATTTATGTTGCTTAATGTTTGCATATGCATATCTTTGCTAATGTCATGGTGCTTACTGCCACGTTGTTGTTGTCTTGTCTCCCGCTTACCACCACTATAGTCACTCTTGACCTCTTTCCATTTGCATTAATTTACCTTCGTTTTGTGATCTTTACCCACGAAGAAAATCGTTACTATGAGTGGACATCACTTTCCCAATACATTTTTGTATTTGATTTGCATAGGTTTGTTCCACGCATTTGGAACATAGTTTTATTCCATGGAGCTACTCATTTTCTCCAACAATATCATTTTTAACTATTTTTCATGCTCGTAAAACCATGCAAAACTTACTACCAAGCACACTTATATCACTTTTCCACACTCGTAAAACCATGTGTTATCACTGAAAAATCGTCTGCAAAATTGCACACAATGGTTGAAGAAAGACATCAATTCCAACAACAATTAGTACACCTACAACATCGAAATCCATCAAAAAGGAACAAAAATACACATTGGGTTCAAAAAATTAAAGTGCACAAATTCACCAAAGGAAGCGTGTGCATAGTGTGCAGAATGTGTAGACTAACATAGCCCTCGGCGCACACTGTGCGGAAAATGCGTGACTGTCTACGAGAAAATTCGTGCACTTCTCATGAACAATGCATTTAAGAATCTTGTGAGCCTCTCAACCACTTCTAGTCCACCCCCAACATGATTTGACACTCAGATCTGAGCAAAATCTAGCTTGGAGGCTGGTCAAGGGCTAGGAAGTGCCCTAAAAGGCCCCTTGTTCACACTATGAACCAGTTGTATCTTACCATGAATGGACACTATAAATATGTTCCATGGGTGTGCTAGAAAAATAAAAACTTCAAGGTATTGTTATGTTGTAAGAATTCTTTTTGGAGAATCCTCTTTTCTCTTTGAATCATTCAAGCACTATAGCAAGGGACATTCCACTCACCTCTTGAGAGGTTTGGCATTGTATTTCTTCACCATTGTCACTTGCCATTGCATGAAGAGAAGAGATCTATATTAAATAACTCAAGAGCCCTCTCAAGGAGGAAGACATGATTCATAAGTCCCTTCCTTTCTCTACGGTGTTAGCCTATCAATATATTGATCCATTGGTAGTTATATGATAGTCATTTTTTTCTTTTCATGGTTCTAGTTCTTGCAAGCTTCTCTAAAATTTATTTCCCTTTGTTTTTAGTTTTATTTCCTTGTTTCATGTGTATTTTGTTATCTAATCAACTCACAAACCTTTTCCTTGTTTAGCTGACTTAACTAAGAAGGTAAGTGTTGTGTTTTTTCTCACCCATGTGAAAAAACCAACACAACAGATTGGCGACCATACTGTGGATCGATATCAAATTCCTCCCATTTAAGTCTTGAGAGCACTTCTTTTTAATTGTTTGGATATGCAGGTACCAAAACTAACCTAACCCATCCTTCCAAAGTCTGAATTTAGAGCCAAGGCAAGAGAATTTCACTGGAAAATTTCTTTCTCGACGCGTGACAAGAAGTGTGTGGCTTTCGAGGCACATGACGCGCATTTTGCGCAACTGTGCACATGAAAACCTTCATAACTTTGTGCATTTTTTGCCCTTTGTGTGCCTGTCATAACTACAACCCACACATAAGTTCATTTTTTGCAAATTGTAAGAGTTTTTATGAGTGGTTTGAGGGCCCCTTTCCTTCATTTTTTAATTTCCTACACTTAGTAAAGCAACCATACTTCACTTAGAGTCCTTTCTCACAAAAAAGGTTAGCTAACATAAGCACATAGGGTTAAAAAGAATCACTATTCTTCTCTTTGCTTTGTTGCCACATGGATGTCTCATTTGGCATTTAAAATTTTGAAATGAAGTTATTGTTTTTTCAAGCACAATCAATTTATTTGGGATTAGAAATCAATTTTAACCCTCGAGTATGCTCTTCCCCCGCACCCAAGTGTGATCTAAGGAATTAGAAAAGGTGGTTGAAAGGAAATTTCATCTCCCTTAAAAAATCATTAGGAGAGGACAAATCCCCCCTAGGGTACCTCTTAGTTTTGGAAATCATATTAAAGCTTTGTAAGGGCCCATACATGCCCACATGTTTTCAATCTTAGGATACTTTCTTAAATATTTCTTAGTTTAGACAACACTCTAGGAAAGTTTAAAAGATCAAGTAACGGGCCCATACATGCCCACATGTCTACAATCTTAGGATAGTTTCAAAAGATTTTCTAGTTTAGACAACATTATAAGGAGTTTAAAGGATCAAGTAAGGACCCATATGTCTATATTGCTAGTTCTTTAGGGCTTTAAATACTCCACAAGGTTGTACCAAAGAAACATAGTAAGCTAGGTAAGAAGATTTGTAAGGACCACAGAAGTCCACATGCTATAATCTTACACTTAACTTATTAAAAATATTTTGCACACTCTTCACTTTCTTTCACACAAAGCCACTCATCACACACATAATTTCTATTAGAATAGTGGAGGGTGAAGTAAGCTTTCTTTTTAAGTACCCACAAAGTACTTCAAAGGAATTCTGAAAGATCCGACTACTTCTTTGGAAATTATCCACACCAATTTAATTCAAACGAGGTTGGTACATGACCCCAATCTTTCAGTCCACTCCATCTAAAATTTTCTAAGAACACACTAAATTTTCCTCCACGGGAGGTGCCAAAATAATTTTTTTATTCTAGGTAGGATCTCAGGGGTAGGCATCCAAATAACCCCCCGTCATTAGGTTCTCATATTTTGAAAACAATAGAAGTTGAGAATAGGGATCTTTCAAATCCTACAATTCAAGTGTTCCTATACCATAAGGCAGGGAGATATGCGTGAAGAGTCGAAGGTTGAGGTCCGGTTGTTCTGTGCATCCCTCCTTAAGTCACCCAACTCTTGTGAGAGTATCCAGCCCGTGACCCATTTCTTAGGCCTAAAATCCAAATGTTGCACTTTCACCAAGGTACTTAGTGGCCAAACATAAGATATCTACCCAGGTGGTGGTTGTGGGTTGCAATCGCACCTTGATCAGATTTTGTGTGGCTATTGGGAAATATCTCCAGCTCTTTCGGGATATGCACCCTCTACCCCTCATTATAACTGATTACTTCAACCTTCACTAGTTCCTTGTCTGGTGGCTTCAGACCCCACTGTCGATTGATATTGGAAGGCCCAATGCTAAAGTGAGAGGAAGGACGATAGGTCTTTTAGGACACGAGCATTTATTTTTGTTTTTCTCCCACGGGTCAAAATCCACCTATCCACATGCTTGTTTATTTTACAGTTGATTTATGCATGATGTCCATTTGATTACATGCAATTGTGAGTTATACTATCTTGTGAAGGTCAAAAATATAAAACGCTCTTGTTCATTTATTTCTCTCTTGTCACCATTTGCACACATTCACTTTGCTAGTCATAACCATAGGGGAACCACAGAATCCTCATCATTCTAGATGCTTGCAGAATCTCCCTCCTATTCTAGGAGGAGTGTCTAGTCTCGCCAACTCACTGGCTCAACCATATCACACCCTAGTGAGTGATACTGTTCTGGGATCAGATCTACTTGGTTCCACTTTGCTTGGATCAAATACCCAAGGGAATCCTTCTATTGGTTCTCCTTCACAAGGAGGCAGGAGTCAAACTTCTTCTCAAGGGAGAAGTACAAACCCACCAAATCCCTCTCAAGGGACAAGTCCATTACCTACACACACAATGGTTGGAACTAATCCTCCACCAACACCCCCTATGCCATACTTGGCATCACTCAACATTCCTGATTTAACCAAACTCACGAATGATCCCATTTTGCATGATGCCACTTGGCCCAATATGCCTACCAAATTGCCTTCAGATATTGTGGAGTTTGAAGGAAAACCAAGGGAAGATCCCGCCAACCATGTTATGACCTTCCACTTATGATGCTCTTCAAACAATATCATGGATGATTCCATCTGCTTGAGGTTATTTCAAAGAACTCTCATGGGTTCATCAGCCAAATGGTCCGTGGACTAAAAAGCAGGGTCCCATGTGACCTTTGAATCATTGGCCAAGGCATTTTTGTCCTTTTTCCAATTACCAGTTCATCATGAAACTAGTTTATAACTTCTCTATGAGTTCAAACAAACAAATGATATCCATATGGCCAAACACATGCATGAATGGCGTCGACGACGTAGTTTATGTAAAGAAGAAACCACCAAAGAACAACATCTTGATTGGTTTCTTAAATCGCTCGTCCCTATGATTGCAAAGAATGTAACATCCACTTTTCCTAAATCAAAAGAGGAAGCCATCAACAAGGCCCAACAATTTGGCCTCATATATACTCAATCATGTTACTTGTACACAGTATTTCCTGATGCACCCAAACCCATACCATTTGGCCAAGACAAACCTGGGATGTCCCATGTAGTGGATGGGTTGATTGGTTCTGTGACTCATCTCAACCCTTACGGCCACCCATCACCCACTTATGGTGCAAATCAATACCCGCAACCATATGGAGGGACATCTTATTACCCTCCTCCCACTCACCAACAATCATATCCTATTGTTCCCTCTCAATTGTTGGGGGGACCACACTGGTACCCCAGATACATCATGTCTCTTAATCCAGTACGGGTTCACCCCCAACCCCCATATATAACCCCAACAGTAGTGGAAGTACTTCAACTTTCTATATGCCATATGGCTCGTCTCCACAAAACAACCCATATTTTCCATTCCTTGGCCCTCCCTATTCAGTTGCTCCTCCACCAAGACAACCACATGTCGGCGTTAACTTTGTTCAACCCTCCCCCATTCAACAAGTTAATTCTTTTGAACAATTAAATATGGAAAATCTTCCCCATCAGGCGAATAATGCTGAGAAGAAAAGGAAAAATCAAAACAATAACAACCTAGGACCATGAAGAAATGACCCCTAACAAAATCGTCCCGTTGGGGGAAACTAGAATCAAGGCAACCAAAACCCCCAAGGGGGAACAATAACAATCAAACATGACAAGGGAAGAACAATAACCTCATAACTAACTTCCCTTGCACTCTATGTGGTGAGTATGGACATTATACTCACCACTGCCCCCAAATTACCAATTACAAACGGATGAAAGAATCCATGAACACACAACGCCCTCCAGCACATGTTGGAACAAGGGCAGACCCAAGGTTCAACGCTTACAACACACCAACAAAACCCTAACTACCAACCCTTTCCAACAACACCTGCAAAGCAAGCAAAGTCTCACTTGAGGTAGAAGCAGGGGGGTTACAGGACATAGGTGTCCGTAACTAAGTTGGGACATAGATCCGTGATAATAACACTTTGCAGATTACTCTATTAACACTTAGAAGATGATATGCATTAGTTCATTAGATTTAATAACATCGCATAACATACCCTAATAGAGATCGGCGTAGTAACAATAAAGATTAATCACTTCAACCACTTAGCACATAGCATTAAGTTAGATCTAGCATTCATTCATCTTTAACACAAGTAAAGCACTAAGCATCAACATATCTATCTATCATACATAATCATCAAGCACTGAGTAGATTCATAACATAACCAACAAAGCACAAAATCAAACTAAAGACACAAGATCTATGTGGTTCACCCTAGTGTGGGCTACGTCCACCAACCACTTTGTCTTCTTTATTATTCTTCAATATCTTACATTCAATTGCTCCTGTGCACTAAGCCACAGAGCCAATCTTTGCATAGGACAAGAGATTTGCGCACTGAGCACCAGATCCTCCTTCCAAAAATAGGTTTAAGCACAGAGCTGACTTCGCTATCGAGCACAGAGCCTTACATACACATTATGTTGCACGAAGCAACTCAGAACTACTTACACTTAGCCACTTCCCACTACTACTCCTACTCTTCTACAATACATTCTTATTTATACTTTTACAATCCCTTACAATAAGGCCTAATCATGGGTAAACCCCATGGGCCGACATCCCATAACCCATTACAAAAACCCTAAAGAACCCCTTACAAAGCCCGCAAAATAAGTGAGATTCGTGATCTCAGCTCTGCATGGGCACTCCTTTCTCGACCAATGTGTCAAAGTCCAAAAAGTGGTCAAACCTGACCAAGGTTTCCTCAAAAATTGGTCGAGGGCCAATAGGCCCCCAACACTCACCTGTGACTCGTCCTGAGTCACTCAGGTCTGGGCAATGCTGCTTTGAAGGCCTTGAGCTTAACTCGAGATTCCTCGACTTGCTGCTTCGCCTAAGCCTCCTACTCAATGAGCTCCTGGATCGTCTTCTTTGTAACAGGCCCTTCTAGGCGTTGTTCCACTGATGCAACAACTTGGTCCAATTGCGAGCCTTGTATCTCAATTTCTTCGAACACCTTGCAGGCTTCATCCTACACAGGTTGTAGCTTATGTACGACTTCCATTACCCTGCCCTATAGGGCAGTGATTTGTTTTTGCACCACGCGATGTTCTTGAGATCTCTTCATTCTTTCAACTACGGTGAGTAGCTTCATCTGAGCCTGCACAGAGAAATCCTGTTGTTGCGCCTCCTATAACTGTGCTTCCAGTTTCCTTAGCTATGTATATTTTGTGAGGCATTCATATGTCTTCATGCTTCTATCGCTCAGTTGCTTTCATTCTAAGGTGAGGGATTTGATCCTTCCTACTGTGTTCTTAGTGGCTTCCTCCCTCTGGTCACGCACCTCCTATGGGGTGCTCGGTATTGCTTGGATCTCCAACTTTGTTATCCTTGCTTGAATCTCTTGGATGGTCTCAACGAGCTTCACCACTTGAACCTCGACTGACTCTTGTTCCTCTTGTGCCAAGCCTGGCACATAGCGACATGATTTATTCACTGCTTCTTTGACTGTAGCCCATTCTGCGAGAAGATGCTCCTTTTCTCTCTATAGCTGGGCTTTTTCCTCCTGGATCAACGCCTGAAACTCTTCTTTCTCATTTTCATAGGCGGTTACACAGTACCGCACTATGCGTAATTTCTCTAAGACTTCCTCTTTCTCTTGTTTCAAGGCTTTTGTAGCCTTCTCCTTCTCTTGGACTTTCTGAAGTCGAGCCTCTGTCGCATATGCAGGTCTTCTCAATTGGGATGGTTCATCCCCCAATTTTGCAATCTATGATGCAGTAGGTATTGCGCGGACTGAACGAATAACTTGTTGTACTTCATTCAATTCATTTTCGATCCTGCCATATAGTTCATCCTACTTCGCTCCATATCTTTGCAAAATATCCTCGAAAGCATCCTCCATAGCTCCGTGGACCAAACTGATGTCGTCTTCTGTGAGCATGGCCTCTAATTGGGGCTTACTAGCGTGTGTCTTCTTTCTTGCCAAAGGGTTATGCGGAGAAACCTTCCTCTTCTGCGGTGTTACTGTTTCAATAGGGGGATCTTTCGACAGTATAGCTTTGCCTTCTCCTTGCTCATCCCCTCATCCTTGTCCATCTACTTTGTCTTCTCTTCCGAGCGAGCAAGCGAGCCGGGCCCATTTTCTTCAGAGGCGTTGTCCTCCTCATCGGTCTCTATATTCTAGACTTCTTCGTGATTCTTTTTCTTCTTTGTCCCACTGGACTGTCCAACATGCTCGATCCGGGTGACCATGGGGCTTCCTATGGTGTCGATGTCGGAGAGTTCTGCATCAACGATAGGTACAAGGAACTCCTCTGGCCATTCCTTGCTGATTTGCTCCATGTCTTCATCTATTAGCTTATAATATGATTGCAACTCTTCCTTTATTTCATCTCTACGCACAGTGATATAGATGAAATGTGGATCTGCGTAGAACTTTGCTATTGGTCTATACTAGTGCAGGGTGCACAGTGTCATGCGCGAAAATGTTTCAATGGAAACCTTCAATTGTTGATAATACGCATGGAACACAACATTGGACTACCACTGTTTTGTCATGCCATTGGTGTACCACAAGGTGGAAAACCTAGTAGCCAACAACTCCAAGGGTTCGATGGAAAGGTGGCTCCTTCGGGCATTTTCCAAGCGATGAATGCGATCAAAACAATCAACCAGCTGAAGTGGAATTCATATCCCAGATCTTGAACTTCGCGGTAGTATTTCTTGAGTTCATTGACGAGGTAACTCACCCAATTCATCTGCATGCCCTCCACACATTTTCCTGTGAGGTCCACCACAAACCCGGTGACCTGTGTGGGGTGGTCCTTCCTTACAAGCTTTCCAGCGATGAGTTGGCAAGCGAGGCACACTACACTATCCTATATAGAGTCTACCTTATAGCCTCACTTTCCTTTTTCAACTTTGCAGTAAGCTTCCTTGATGCGTTGTGCTAGAGAGCGGTTCGAATCCTTCCCTGGATAAAACTACTGAGGGTCAGGTCACTGCATGCTTAATCCTGTAATCAAGTTGATCAGCATTGGATCCACAATAATCCTCCAGTCGAGCCACATGTATCCACCATGATAGCATGGCAAGAGGAATTTAACTCAAGCGTTAACCTCCTGATGGTGGTAAAAATGGGGAATATTCGTCACATTTAGCACACTGAACTGCGAGAGCTCCTTAATCCATGGATGGGAGACAAGGCAAGGCTTCTTCCCAATTGATTTTGTCAAGTATCGGTGGGGTGCTAGCATAGCATAGTTCTTTTATTCACCTAGATTAAAGTCGTTGTTCTTCAGCAGTGGGACCTGTCTCAACTGACTCCCTACTACGCGTATTCCCTTTGGAATATACGGGGTGAACAAAGTGTACTTATAATCGTGTGGAATGTTTTAACGGTTAATCACGCCAGCCGAAGGTGGAATATAGGCTGGTAAGATCAATGGAATCTTCTTCGCTTTAGCCAGATTGTCACGATGCTTACTTCATTGCTCGGTTGTGGGTTTAACATGGCCAAAACAACGTCCAGTCGAGGGGGAAGCCTGCATTCCCCTGGTCGATGACGCCTAGACACCTTCAGATAACTATCTGTCGACCATTATCTTCTTGAGGACCTCCTCGACAAACTTCTCTAGTTCACTCGGTTCGCCTGACATTCTCACTTTTAAAGAGGCAGGTCGGGGTAGGCGAATAGACATGCAGGGTAGACAAGCGGATGGTAAGGTTTAGCTTCTGATAGCACAACTCAACACACAATCAGTTCTCTTGTTATCTCAATCAATCTCGAGTGGAAAAAAGTGGTCCCAACACAATGTCTGATGGGATAAATAAGTGGGGCACCGCAACAAATTCTTCCAACGGGCAGGAATGCTTCCATCAATGTGAATATGTCTACTATGGCGTAGTCTCAACATCCCAAAAGCGGTCCATTGGCCCATAAATGTGTTTTCTAGATGTTCTGGAGCGTCTTTCTAATGGTCGAGGCATCTCCAACTGTCATATAGCTTCTCCATGGCGAAGTCCCATTCTGTGCGGTCCTATTGTTTCAGCGAGATTCAAATCCTGCGAGCCTGCCTCCTGTGAGGTTCCAGTCTGTGAAGTCTTCCATATGGTCTCTGAAGCTTCCTATATCTTTTCCATCTTAGCTTTCTTTTTAATGGCTTCCTTGCCTTTTTTCATGTGATCTAAGTCTCTCTAACTATGTCTGGATTCCTCTTTCCATTCTTATTCTTATCTTCTTCTAGCGCAGTGACTTTGCACTGTTGATGTGCTCTCAAAGGGTTCGAAGTTAATTCTCGGGTGGGTATTCTTCTTTCTTGCATGGATAGGTCCTTTAAACCTTCTTGCATTCTTTCAACCTCGACATCTAATTTTCTTGCCCTCTGTTTCTTCGACTTATTCTCTCTTTCTTCTATTTTTCTAGCGATGAAGTCCCTTAGTTCTTGTTTTTTATTTTCTGTAGCTTCTTCCTCTACTTTCCTTCTGAATTGATCTTCCTCAATCCAAGTCTTACCTAGTAAAAGTGGGAAAGGGGTGTTGTTCTCAACAAACTTAATGACTTCAAATTCCTCTTCAGTCGATGTTCCATGAATAATAATAGGTACATTAGTAACTATTCCACATAAGGTTTATCATCTTTCCCTTAATGAAGCCTATCCTTCCTAGTGAAGGTACCATAGTAGGATTTCCCAAAACTTTCCAAGTGTCTTCTGTCATAATATTCACTTGTGTTTCTTCATCCAAGACACAATCTACATCGAAGTCTCATATTATTGCACTTATGAAACTGACATCTTTGTGATCATTCATTGTTTCTTTCAACTGTACTAATGTAGTCAAAACTTCCTCTGATCCTTTCTCTTTCTGATTATCTAACATGCTCTTAGTCTCTTGACTTCCTTCATAGTTTTCTTGTCTCATGTTCATTCTTTCAACTTTAGCAATCATCCTTGGAGATTCCTCAACCTCATGACCAACAATTTTACAGCAAAGACAAATAGGACCTGTACCAGAGCATTCCTTAGCAAGATGTCCCGGTCTTCTGCAGTTATAACATAGTATCAATCCTCTCTTTCTCTTGTATGTTCCCCAACCTCTTTTGTATTGCACACTAGGATCACAATGTTGGACCTGCAATCTGTAAACATTCTTTCTAGGTTCCTGCATCTACTTATTAGTCCAAAAGTTCTTTCTATGCATAGGAATAACATATATTTCTTCATTTCTGTGAGCTTTACTTAGATCAACTATTTCTTCCAATGGTGCCCTAGCTTCCAGACCATGACATAATCTATTAAACATACTGAAATTCATACTTTCAAAAACAAAAATTTCCACTTATCTTACTCTTATCAAAGCACAAATCTTTACCTCTTTTAAGATCTTACCACTTTTCTTCAGATCAGATTTCTTTCTTAGCACAAAGCTTCGCAAGTCAAGTAGAGTATTGCGCACTTCAACAGTATATCTATGCAAAGAGCTTCTCTTTTCTTTACGTCAGTTCCCAGCAATCACAGTTTCAGGTACCGACAACGGAACCATTTGTTGGCACAAGGGTTGTCCCAGGGTTCAATGCTTACAACACACCAACAAAACCCTAACTACCAGCCCTTTCAGCAACGCCCGTGAAGCAGGTGAAGTCTCACCCGAGGTAGAAGCAAGGGGGGTTATAAGATGAAGGTGTCTGTAACCAAGCTAGGACATATACGTGTGATAATAACACTTCGCAGAGTAGTCTATTAACACTTAGAAGATGATATTCATTAGTTCATTAGCTTTAATAACATCACATAACATACCCTAATAGAGATCGACGCACTAACAACAAAGATTAAGAACTTCAACCACTTAGTACATAACATTAAGTTAGATCTAGCATTCATTCATCTTTAACTCAAGTAAAGCACTAAGCATTAACATATCTATCTATCATACATAATCATCAAGCACTGAGCAGATTCATAACATAACCAACAAAGCACAAAGAAAACCAAAGACACAATATCTACTTGGTTCACCCTAGTGTGGGGATACGTCCACCAACTACTTCATCTTCTTTATTATTCTTCAATCTCTTACATTCATTTTCTCTTGTGCACCAAGCCACATAGCTATGCTTCACATAGGATAGGAGATCTACGCACTGAGCACCAAATCCTCCTTCCAAAACTAATTTTAAGCACAAATTTGACTTCGTTATTGAGCACAGAGCCTTACATACACATTTTGTTGCACGAAGAAACTCGGAACTACTTGCACTTAGCCACTTCCCACTACTACTCCTACTCTTCTACAATACATTCTTACTTACACTTTTACAATCCCTTACAATAAGGCCTAATCATGGGTAAACCCCATGGGCCGACATCCCATAACCCATTACAAAACCCTAAAGAACCCCTTACAAAGCCCACAAAATAAGTGAGATCCTCGATCTCAACTCTACCTGGGTGCTTCTTTCTCACCAATGTGTCAAAGTCCAAAAAGTGGTCAAACCTGACCAAGGTTTCCTCAAAACTTGGTTGAGGGCCAACAACACCACCTGCCCCACCACCTCCGGTCGTTTTGCAAAACCCTATTCCAGACAAAGGTGTGATGAATACCCAAGAAGAGATAAACTGAGCCACACCACAAATGGGGAAATATTCAAACCCAGGTCCCAATCAACCTAGAAATCTGGTTGATTGCAATATCCTCCATATCAGTGAGGAAGAGATTCTTCTGCAAACACGTAGCCGTCCATACAGTCTTCCTCCTGACTTTACCCCAACCACCTCAGAAGTAGCTCCCGCTACAACCAGACAACCATTAATGATCCCCCACCCTAACACAGAACCAAACCCTCATATACCCCACATGTCATTACGAGGAAATGTACATAACCCTCATGCTAGGGCCGCCCATAATTATAGTTTGGTCGATGACTTAGCATGGTCTTCTGCAGCCATGTCTGTGTTGGAGGTCCTCCAAACCTGTCCATCACAACGCAAATCCTTTCTTTCCTCCTTGGGGGCAGTTGACCCAGCTGATACTCGACTCATCACCTTTGATCTAGATAGCAAAGAACCACGCCTTTCCATCCTAGTAGATTTTTAGATACTAGTTAAGATCCAGAACATCACAGTTCATCGGTGCATCATTGATGAAGGTGCATCCACATGCATCATGTCCAAAGTAGTATGGCAGAAAATTGGCTCATCTGAGTTAGTACTATCTACCATCACCCTAAGAGCTTATGACGGTCGACCATCATCCCCTAAAGGCTCTTCCAAAATGTCCCTGTAGATCTTGGGGGAAAAACCATCCTCATCGACATTGAAGTTATCGATGCCCCACTTGATTACAATATCTTGTTCGGACATAGCTACATGTATGTTTTGAAGGCGGTAACCTCTTATGTGTTTCATATGATGATGTTTCCCCACAATGAGAAAATCGTCACAATTGACCAGCTTACACATTACGAGCCCAATTATTCTGCCAACATCGATAACATCCTCCCTATTGTCTGTGCTAGCTCGAATTCTTTTCCAGTCATCGACGTTGGTCCTGGAATATTCAAGGACCCATTCTTGTTAGGTACTTATCATGGCACACCACCTCTCCTCAAACCTTCTATTTCATCTCAAGTGTGTGTAGTGTCTCCTAATTGAATAGATTTCATAGGCAATACTCCTCTCACTGAGGCCCCTACCCACATCAATGTTCCACCAGTCAGAGAACTCTACCTCAAGAATTCCCTGAAAACACCACCGCACCACTTGTCTTAGATTTCCCCCCCCTCTGAGGGAAAATCCCGATCTGGGAAATAGTCCCCTAGGCCATTACCCAAATCCCCTTTTTCTACCCCCCACCTAGAGTCCAATCATTCCAGGTAGTTTCTACCCTCACCCTTCCCAACATGGTTCTTGCCATCTCTGTATGGTATCTTCATCCACTCGTTATGGTTCCTCCACCGTCTCTCCCTCCTCAAACAGAGGGATTACTGATGTAGATCCTAGTATAGGCTCTGATTACACCACCCTCATCCCCACTTGGTGGAAACACCACCACCACTGGGGGCAGACGAATGAAGAATGAACCCATAGCTCCGCTCCCTCCCCGAGCTCAACCTCCTTGTGCACTATGCGAAAGAGAGGGACATCCCACTAACATATGTCCTACTCTTCCCGAGTTACAAAATCTTATACAACTCCCCAAAGCAACCCCATTGCTTGCCACTCCACCAAGTACATCCATCGCTACTACAGAGTCCTCAACCACATGTAAGAAATGGTTATGAACCAATTTTACGTGTGCCATATGCTTAGAATATGGCCATTACACTCATCATTTCCCAGCTCTACCTCAATTCTGCCAAACATTAACCATAGTATGCCATACATCCCTGCCTGGGCCATCTCAGGCTCTCCCTATTGTTGCTCACATTACGAACATTCGTTATATTTTTTCTTCAGTATCCACGTGAATGAGACACCATCCACAGTATCGTGACATTTGGTTTATGTCAATAAAACTATCACACCCTATACACGATATCCCTTCTACGTCCTCATCCCTTGAGGACAATAAAACTTATCTAGTAATAGTTCCCCCTACCATCTTCCAGGATCCCTTGTCTTCTCGCATTTTCCATTGCGACGAAGATATCTTGGAGGAAATAACTACCCCTGATTTCCCATGGAATGTGCTCCATCATCTGCACTTTTCCCCGCAGGAGCATTTTTCTCACGCCACGTTCAGGTACGCATGCTCATTTTCAGTTTTATCGAATATATGTTATATGTTCTTTATCATCAGATATTGTTCACGTCAAGTATTTGGCTTTTATGTGTGCATGCACTTGTTCATCAAACTTACAACCCCTTTAGGTGTATGTACGGCACTGGCATGTAGTTACTCCCTCTATTAATAATTGCATATCCCAGTCACACCCTCTGACATTTACCTTTAGGGTCCCTACATTCGGCTCTACAATATATTTACCTCTACCATATTTTGGTACTGACACTCATGTTGATTTCACCCCCTAGGATTGGGAGTCCCAATAGTATTTTTGCAGTTCCTAGAATGAACCCCATAATTCTTCTCATCATATTACTAACCTTCCCAATAGACTCTTGGGTCATATCATCTTACACTTGGTTCTATTGACTGCACCCCCACAGTTTCATTATCCCTCCATCTCATCCACCATCAGTTTTCCCATCTGCAGATTGTCCTCCCTCCACTTACCTAATACAAAAACCCACACATGGGGCCCCCATCCTCCACCAGTTCTCTGCCACAAACTTGCGCTCTAAACAAGCCAAGCCATCTTTCACCGGGGCACTTGTTTTTGTATATGTATACTCAACCCAAATCATTCTTTATTTCTTTGGTAATTGTATAGAGCCCATGTTTCCAACATATACATAGCTTTTTATTTGTCATCCTCGATGGCCTTCTTTTACTTGTAAAACCAAACCATGTCACCCTTGGTTGGGGCATCCACCCTTTTTTCATATCGACATCATTAGAAAGACCCAAGTATCCCAAATCCATGTACCCGTGATCTCAAAGTTTGCTCACTTGGTTAGCCTCCGACACAGTTTTACCCCATATCTAGTCGTCCCCCTGACGCTAGATCCAGTTTTGCGGTTGTTGCTCTTGGAGTTACTTCACACACACCTAGGATTTATTTTTCCTAAGGTTTTTCCTTGTTTATTATTCATAATTAATCATTATCCAGTCTCCTATATCTTAGGGGAGAATATTCCACCTGGAGAATATTCTCTTCAGTTGACACTTCAGTTTGACTAGTTGAGTTGAGTCTAGATGTTGCATTGGTTTTGTCACCATGCAACATTGGGATCATCACCATGCTAATGCRCACTTGCCTTGGGATCATCACGAGACTGGTGCATTACCCTTGATTCCTTGATCTACTCCTCACTACACTATGTTCATTCAGTTAACTGAAGACTGGTTGACTAGTTAACTCAGCTATGTGGCAGTTCACTCCCGTAACTGCCCGAGAGACTAAACTAGGTGGAAGTTCACTCCTGTAACTGCTGGTGTGTGTCTAGATCACTCTAGATCACCACTATGGATCATTAGTTACTCATGTATCTTATATCTATTGTAAATTATTCACTCTTTGAGTGTGGAATATAGTTAATGAGAATTCTTCCATTCTTTCTCTCCTTCTTCTTCTTTCTCAAATTCTCTCTGCAAATGTGTGTACTATTGTTTAGCTAGATCTATTATGTGAAGGTTCAACGCATTTACATGGTATCAAAGCCGACGGACTCCTAAGAAAAATCTACACCAAAAAGTTTTGCAGGTACCGAAGATTGAAGAACACAGAAAGATGGAATCTATGTTTTACTCATCGACAATACTTCTCACGCCTCATAACTATTTGGAATGGAAGCCAAAAATTCTGCTTCATCTCAGATGCAGAGGCTTGTACCAAATAACTATGGAAACAGAAGTAGAGCCTGATTCCATCGATGATAAAAATGACTTTCTCAATAGACAAGATATGGTCATCGGAAGTATTTGCATGTCTGTTTCTCCCGAACTTTTCCATCAAGTATATGAAGAATTACAAGAATAAACACCAAATGAATTATGGACCAGATTGGAGGTCCTATTTGGGAATAAAGAATATTGTGAATATTTCATACAGGAGGTTGAACAGATAGAGCCAGAAGAGAAGCCATCAGAAGATCAAGCCTCTTATTATGAAGAGTCTTCTACAAAAGTATTTGCACAAATTTGTATTCCATTAATTGAAGATGATGTCTACTCCATTTCAGATTTGTTTTATGAAATTTGTGTGGAATATATATGGCATGCATATCAAGAGTCATATGTAGACACTTTTCCATGCGCAATGCATGTATCGCATGAGACAAAAAGGGAGCCGCGCACATCAGACTCAATTATGATATTTTATGATCACAATTTTCAGAAAAAAAAATTGTATATTTGAATTCCTCTCGGGAAAATATCCAATTTCAAAAAGCAAATCATCCAAAATGGAGTCCGGGAAGTAAAGTTATGATTATTTTAGAATCAACCAAATTTCAGTGTTTTTCCGGAAATGGTCGCACGGTTTTCAAAGTTTCATCCAAACTTTATTTGGATATTCTTCATTGCAAGAAGAGAAAGTGGATATGTGTGGACATATCAATGATGCATATACTTCATCAAATCCATACATACATCTACATCTTCAACAAAATCTTCAACGAGCACAAACTTGCATAGTTGCGAGGTCTTCTTGGAGTGAAGGACAAGGTTGCTTAGCAACAACTTTTTGTTCCTTCTCATTTTTTTTTTTTATGCATT